>VXBI01002031.1:1128609-1416356 GCA_013397375.1 Toxostoma redivivum | reverse complement strand
CTCCCCGGCGCGGAGCCTGGACGAGATAGACCTCTCGGCGCTGCGGGTGAGGCGCAGGGCCGGGGATGGCGGGGAGGCATGCGGGAGCGGCACTCCCCATCAATCCATCCATCCATCTATCCACCTATGCACGCATCCATCCATCCATGCATCCATCCATCCATGCATCCATCCATCCATCCATCCATCCCCGGTGGCGGGGAGATGGGGCTGGGGGTCCGCGGCGCTCGGTGTGTGTATGTGTGAATGTGTGTGTGTGTGTGTGATGTGCGCCTGCACGTATGTAAATGCGGGTAGATAACCGTGTGCGCGTGCATGTGCGTGCCCGCCGCCGCGTGTGCGCGCACCCACACGTGTGTGCGTCCGCACATGTGTGTGTGTGTATGTGTACGTGTGTGTGTGTGTATATATGTGTGTATGTGTGTGTGTGGGGCTGCGGGCACGCAGGTGTGTGCGTGTCCGTGTCCGTGTGCGCGCAGCGCGGACGTGGGTACGTGCGGCCGGGCGGGTCCCCGCGGCCCCGCTCCCTCCCGGACACCCCCCGCGCTCCGGTCTGCCCCCCGGCAGCACGCGTGGGCAGGCGGACACGCAGGGATGCGGGGCGGGGGTGCGGGGCTGCGGCCCCAGATCCCGCTTTCCCCGCTTTCCCGGCCCCGCAGTCTCTCCATCCCTCTCCCGGTGTGTCCCTGCGCGCTGCCTCCTCCTCACCCCGCTGGAAAATGAAGCCCAGCATGTACCCTTGAAATGTCAGGCTCGTCAGACGTGTCAGCCTCGGCGTGGGCTGTGGCCTGATGTCCCCCCTGGTCAATTTCTCTTGTAACTTTCTTCTTTTCCCCCGTTTCTCCGTCTTTCCGGCCGTAAGAGCGGCTCGTTGGGAACGAGCATGGGGAGTCATTGAGAGAAGCAGCATTTATGCGGGAGACAGCAGCCAGGCTGCTCCTTGTAATCTGCTGCATACACAAATAAATAAAATGAAGCAGAATCCGCTGAAGACTTGAACAAGTGTATTTTTAGAAATGTTACTTGCTTCAGTGCAAGGGAAAAAAAAAAAGGAGAAGTCTATCTTTATTCACTTGCCCTACTTTCTTTCTGGTGAGTTTCTGGTTGATTAATAGTGTAAATGATTGCTCAGCAATACACAGTGTAGATGAGATTGGAATAGGGGAACCATCTGCCTTAAAAACAGACCTGGAGCTGGTTTCCCCTCTTAGGTGGAAGATACCTTGGGAGAAAGATTGCTGAAGCCGGTGGAATTAATCCAGGAGAACAGTATAATTTGGGGGGGAGGGGGCCCTCTCCTTCTTCCCCGCCCTCTGGTTTTTTTTGGTTTTGTGTGTGGTTTTTTTGTGGTTTTTTTTTTTTTAATTTTTTTGTTTAACATCTGTGTTGGGAAGTGTATGTGAACTAAGGTACCATTTCTTTTTAAAACCATATCCACACGTGCTTAGGCTGTTGGGTTTTTTTTTTTTTTCCTGTTTGTGGCTTTTTAATAGCAACGCACACCAGATACAGCCAGGGTTTTGTTTTCGCTTTAGGAGGAAATGTGTATTCCCTCCCTCCCCCCGAGACCCAGCGGCAGCGCCTGGTCGGTGAGCAGAGCAGTGCTGGCATTTCAGGGTAACCGGAGACAAGGGGACCTGAAACCCCGATCCACAGCGGGGTGGGACAGCAAAAACCCTGCTCCCCTGGCCAGCAGTGGCCACTCGGCCAGCACGGGGCTGCTGCCACTCGGACCTCTGCCCCCTGTCAGTGCTGTGGCACTTTCCTGCAAATGATGAGAGATGTGGTATATTGCAAGCGAGACAAGAATAGGAGCTTAATTTGCCAAGGAATAGATCTTCTTCTAAACTAAGCTCCTTCAGCACTTAGAATAATTGTTAGAGGTCGTAAATTCAGCAGATAGGGCACGAAGTGTGAATCATTCCATGGGGTCTGAATCAGAAATCAATAGTAAATTTGCTGCCTGAGCACAAAACATGGCAGGGAGGAGTAATTCCCCAAGCCTTGCAAAATTTTTATATATTAGAAAAGAAGTGTCACATTGCTGCGGGTTTGTAGACGAGTCTGGGTGGAGGAGATGTTGCTCTTGTGCTGCTTGTGTGTTTAAATGGGTGAGGGGTGACTGAAATGCTCGGAGCAGGTAGTGACTCAAAAATCTGGCAAAGGGGGTGATTTGTTCCCAGCAGCAAGGAAAGGAAGTGCTCAGGACGCTTATCTCTGAGTTTGAGTCACTGAAATGTTCCAGGAGGCTGGGGCTTATGAACCACAGGCAAGTGTGTGTAAGAAAGGTGGACCTTTGACTGCCAGCTTGCCCAGTCCTTTGCTTTTGGCTTCTCTCCTCCTGTCCCCGGGAAGGGAGATGGATTGGCAGGATGGCAGTGTGCTGTTGAAGACTGAGCACAAGCAGAGCCTTGCACACCATCATTCAGTTCAGTTTGCCTACAGGCTTATGGGCTGGGATTTGTAGATCTGGGCTGGAAGGTGACATAGGAGGTGGCGGGAGCTCCTGTTTTTGCCACACTGTAGAGTTTATTTTGGCCACGCAGTTGGGCTCCACCACAGCAGTGCATCTGCTTGATGTGCTGGAGGCTGGGCCAGGAACAAAGCACTGAACTCTGATTAAAATGCACGGCCTGGTGCATCGAGTAAGCGCACTTGGGGCTGGCTCCTGCCTTCTCTGTGACATGTTTCTATCCATCACTGGGCACCGTGTTCATTGCCGTGGTACCCAGGAGTGCCCCTGTGGGTGCACAGGGCTGAGCATGCCAGGGTAGGAAGGATTCTTTAACCAGAGATCTTCCCGTGGTGGTGCTGGTAATGAGGATCGTTGATGTTGCAGAAAACTGTAATTTAAAACAATGAGGCCATCGAACAGGTAGTGCTGCATATTATACTGACAAGGGGATAAGATAAACTACATTATAATGTTCTTTTGTATGGGCAAGGAGATATTTTTGCTAGTCCACTCAGCATGTTTAATAGTTGGATGACCTGACAGTGTTATTAGCAGAATAATTATTAACATGGGGATTCGCACAGGCTGTTGACAGGCATGTTGGAAGAGCAGATTTTTGCAATAAAATGAGAATGAGAGTGAGAAGGGATGCGGTGGGCCATGGTCTCTGGTGGTAAATGCACAGCTGATTCCAGTAGGAGAGAGCAGAAAGATGGGGTTGGGTTTGGTGTTTTTTCCCCTGCTTTTTTTGTCTCAGTGAATGCAAGAGCCTGTCATCTCTTGCTAAAGGCAGTGGCCTTGATCCTTCTCAGATATTCAGGTCAATAGCTTTTCCTCTGCTGCATCCATCTGCAGGGCTGGGCCTCTGGCTGATGTACCAGCAGTGGCAGCAGGCTCTTCTGCAGTAGCTGCCACAGCTGGATTCATCTGAGTTGCTTTGCAAGGTGTGTGGGAGGTTATAAAAGATCCCAGGGAGCAAAACCTTTCCCAGGGAGCTGATAACCCCTGGGTTGGGTCTGGCTTGGGGCCAGCAATCCCCTTCTGCTCGAAGGTGCTCCTTGTCTGGTGGGCAGGGGCTCACCCTGGGCATAGGGCACCGGGCTCACCTGGGATGTACAGCTTGGCTGTGGCTTTCCTGCAAGGCAGGGAGTTTAAAAAGAGCCCTTTTGGGAAAGAAGCAGTTGTTTTCTTCATGTACCTGGACGTTGCTTTTGTTTTGAACTCATTAACAAACTCCAAGCTTTTGTTATTTACTTCAGTGAAGTGCTGACCATGCACTCTCTGGAAACTGTATCCTAAAATCGTTTGTTGTTTTGGAAAAGCCTGGCCTTTAATGCTCAGGCTTGGAGAGGAGACAGCACAGAATTTAAGGAGCCGGTTAGTATTAGCTGTTGCTGGGAAGAATTGGATGAAACCCAAAAATGTCACTACTCTTCCTTTAGCTTGCTTTGTATAGAAGTGAAGTTTCAGTGGCCCTTTGTTTGCATTAGTTGATCACTGTCAATGAAGATAAAAGCTGACATGTTAAAAACCCACAAAACTCAAACATGCTGGCATTGTCCTGTTTCTAGAACTTCGTCAGTTTATGGCACATTTCAGCATCATTAAAGATTTAGGAGAAGCGCTAATGGGGAATAAGCACTGCAAGCCACCACTCACAAACATTACTCTGGCAGCATTATTTTAGGTCTCTTCTTCCAGCACCTTTTTAAAAAAAACTCTGTAGCTCAACAGAATTTGGGCAGCTTTTGTAAAGGTTACCTTCCTAAATAGAAAGAGGAACAAACTTGACTGGAGATTACTTCTAGAGATTAAAAAGACATGAAAAGCTTATTTTGCTGTATTTTACATGATAATGCTACCATGCAAAATTTGGGGCAGATGTTCAACAAATAAATACATATATTCACAGTTCCTGAGGAAAGACACTCTCAAGACTATTCCATCAGGGGCTTAATCTGTCCTCTTCCAGTGTTATCCAGTGCACGTGTAAGTTACAAACTATGACAGTATCCATGTACTTTGTCTATTTTGGAACTTTTTGAGTGCTAAACCATAAAACTTTGCAGCAGAATACTGGTCTCTGAAACACAGAGTCATAGAATGGTTTGGTTTTGAAGGGATCTCAAAGCTTATCTAGTTCCAAAACCCCTGCCATGGGCAGGGACACCTTCCCTTAGACCAGGTTGCTCCGAGTCCTGTCCAACCTGGCCTTGAACAGTTCCAGGGATGAGGCATCCACATCTTCTCTGGGTTTTATGTTGCAGTGTATTGCTGCTCTCTAAGAAAGCAATTTATTCCTAACATCTAATCTAAAACTTCAATTTTAATCATCCCAAAGGAATGTCCAACTCCATTCCTTGAGCCATTGGTGCAAACTTATCTTTTATGCACCTATGCATATTCTTGTATGTGCTTATAAAAAGCTACAGTGGAAAAGGCTCTGCCTTCTGTCAAATCTTTTCTCTGGGGTTGACTGTATTATTCTCTTTGCCTTTTGGAGTTATGCAGCCCAGCTGCTGCTCTTCTGCAGTTACTCTTCAGCACTGGTTACTCTTCCTCATCTTTGCAGTTCTTCCACAACACAGCACTGTGTGGTGTTTTTGAAGGCGTGGAGAGTTCTCTGTTCTCACTAGTGTTCCTTTGCTGGGCAGCCATAAAAATTAATAATTTGGAGTGAATTTATGGCGAAGCATATGCTTGAACAGGCTGAAGTTTGAGCACAAATGCTTTGTTGAATCAAGCTTTGAAGCAACAAAGAGCATTTGATTGGTGTGCATATTTAAAATAAAGTGTCTGTTTTTAATCCATGTGACAAGGAGGAGTTAGAGGAGGTTTTTAACCTTGCTGCCTGAAGGTAGTTTTTATCTGACAGGCTTGTAGATGTAGTGGTACAGTCTGTATGGGGTGAGGGAGGAAACAGCTTCCATTTGATCTGTATGTAAATCCTCATGGATAAATCACCCAGCTGTGGAAGAGGTGTCCTTGGAAATCATCATTCATGTGAGGGCTGGTCAGGTGAAAGCTGGGATCACCTTCTGGGCTCAGGCTCTGAGCTGCTCCCTGCAAACCCTTGCCTGACTCTTCCTAATGCACCCTTACCCTTTGCAAGGGTAATTATAGACACCAGTGGGAGTTCTGTGACTCTGACCTGCAGACCAAGGACGGGGTATTGATCCCTTTCTCATTTCTTCATACCTCATATATAAAGGGGTAGAATCCTGCTATATTTCCCCAGGTAAAAAACTACCAGCAGGCAGAAGGGTGCATGGTGTGGAGAAGCAGAATTGGCAAAAGGTCTTGTGCCTTGGGGTGTGGAGGATGGTGTTGAGGGTTCAGGACCTACCACCTGAAGGTAACTGTTTGCCCTGAGCTGCCAGGGGAGCACAAATGTTCTTCCTTGCTGCCAGCTACAGAAGTGACTGGGGAGCGAAAGGCAAACCTGCATTCACTCTCCCAGGGCTTTGGCTGATCCTTTCTCCCTGTTTGTGGCCTTTTTGGCCCTGACTGCTCTGCAGGTGTAGAGCCTCCATCACATGAGGTTTCCGTTTGCTGATGTTCAGGCGCCTTCTTTGTTACCTTTCACACAGCCATTCAAGCAGGGTGCAGATTAAAACCCACAAGCTTACGTGATTGGTAGCTCCACTGAGTGAGAGGTTGTGCTTCCCACTTAGCCAGTAGCTTTAATTTCCTTCTCCCCAGCCCCCTTCTGTCCTGTTTTGTCACTTTGAAGTGTGGCTGCACATTGAAACTGATGGTCAGTCTGCTCTGGGCTCAGGAAAACAATTTACATAAGTGAGATTTGATGTTTTCTGTGTAAATAGTTTATGATTTCTAAAGGAGTGCTGGCTAAGGACCATGGTCCTTGGAAAATGGATACTCCCTCTCTCACTGCGTTCCTCCTTCTTGGTTGTTTCTAGATGAGCCCTGTGAGGGGCTAAGCATCCCCTTCCTGCTGTGGGATGAGGATGCCCAGCACATCAGCCCGGAGCCCTGGGGAGCTCCTGCAATGGCTCATTAGTGAAAGGAGAAGAAAAGCCACCAAGGTTGAAAAACACTCATAAGAAGTTTAGTTGGCACTCAGTTCTATCTCTCTGCATGCCTGATTTTTATTTTGTAGTGGCCAATCAGAAAACATTTCCCTTTCATCCAGAATGTTACTTTTCCATGTTAATTTGGTGCAGTGCTTGCCAGAAGTTCAAGGTTGTGTATTGGTAATAAATGATGGCAATCAGGTGGGCACCAGTGGAATGGCCAGGTTGGATTCCAGCTCCTGCTTCCATCCGAGGGGAGCCAGCAGCATGTCTGCCCCACATCAGAAGCTGAGTTACCCTGACCAGAAGGTGTTCCCTTTGCTGTGCTGTGGGTAACCAGCTCTGCTCTGCCACAGGAGCCCTGCCAGATACTGATGGTGACACATATTCGTGCAGACACCATCCACTGCCACTCAGTGAGGTGTCACCTGGGCGAGTGACACTTTCCTATCCTTCCTATGGATGCACTCAGGTGAAAACAGCTCTACCCTCTGGCAGGCACGATCCCTGCCTGGCTTGTGCAGCTGTGAGCAGTGAGCTGCTCCTCTGAGCAAAGCCTGAGCAATGCAAGTTCAACATCCTCTCCGTTTGGAGCGCTCCTGCTGCAGTGAGGGTGGGTGTTTCTGCTAGCATGAGTGCACGTGTGGTTTTCAGCTTCAGAGTGCTCAAAACCTTTTGTTACGGTTTTTGCTTGTTCCCTCCAGCAGTGGCATTTCAGGGTGCAGAAAGTGTTGCTTTCAGAACAGTAAATTGTTCTAAAAGCAGTGCTCTTTAAAAGCCAGAGGTATTGCCTCACATGCATATTCCTTTATAAGTTAACAAGAAAAGTAAAAAATTTATGTGGCTGACAGTCTCCTCTCCCATTCCTTTTAAAAATTCTCTTTTCTCCTAATTTTGAAACTCAGCAGGAAAAAGCATACTGCCAGCTGAGTCATGTGCTTAGTGCATGATAGAAGTGACTGTTTGGGATCATGCCCTTAATCTGCTGCATGGTGACTTTAGGATGCATTGGAGGTGGTAGAGCCTTTGCTGAGGGAAAGATCGCACAGCTTGAGCCTAATAAAATGTGTCTAATAACTGCTGTAGCATGCTATAGAAATACAAGAGATCAAAGCTTCAGAGGCATTTATTTTCATAATTTGTGGGTCAGATCCTTGCAGGACTAATTGGGTGCTGTTTGATGTCCAGGCAACAATAGAAATCTCCCTGTACATCAGAATATGTTTGTCTCTTCCTCTTTCTTTCATACAAAAGCATAAAAGCTTAGTGTGATTTTGAGATAAACTGGCAAAAGTGAAGGCACAGATCTCCTCCCTACCTCACTGCAGTCTTTCTTAGCAGTATTAAGAGGGTAGTGAGGCACTGGAACAGGTTGCCCAGAGAAATGGTAAGTGACCCTTGCTCAGAAGTGTTCAAGGCCAGGTTGGATGGGGCTTGGAACAACCTGATCTAGTGGGTGGCATCTCTGCCCATGATGGGGGATGAGCTTAAAGGTCCCTTCCAACCCAAACGAATCTATACTTCTATTACACTGAGGCCATATAGCTGATACAATCACCAAAACAAATGTGTCTACTTGCCAGATGTTGATTGTTTGAATTAATGTCAATGCTTCAGGAGCACTAAGCCTCAGGCTGTTGCCAAGATGAAACCAGAGAACGAGCTCTGATGGTGCAGCTCAGTGCACCTCCCCAGCTGTGGCTCACTAGTTGTGAAACTCTGCTGGTGTCTCAGCACTGTGGGTGGTCACCCCCAAAATACAGCAGGTCAGATATGCTGTGAGCTTTGCAGGGCACTTACAAAGGTCTTTTATTTATATGCATTAAAACAATGTATACAAATATAAATAATGCGTGACTCTAACTGTTCCCTCTTGAGTGGAACAGGACAGCAGGGTGTGGCTATGAGTGGCACAGCTTGTGTCCCTGTACCTGGCACACAGACCTTCTTCAAAACAGGCCAGAATTTTCCAGGCTACTCACTCCTATGGGAGATGCTAAAACAGCCATGAAACATGGCTGGAAAGGAAGGTGCAGTGCCCTTAAACTTGTGGGGTTTGTGTTTTATGCTCCACTGAATACTCATGGTAGGTGTCTGGGGAAAAGGCTTCTCTCATGTGTCTACAAGTGCCACCATTTGGGGAGGAAAGAAAGATGGGTGTGCAAGGCAAATGTTTTTGGAGAAGTACCAGAGGCCAAGGCAATGAAATGAAAAGGACTTTAAATGCATTTTCTGTCCATGCAGACAGGCTGTCTTCAGTGCAATAAATCTTCAGCCTTTATGTATTGATTAGCTTCAGTAAATAGTGTGATGACTCTGCTCTTCCCATTGCTATTCTGTGGGGATTGGTGTGTTAGTATGGCTGAAGAGGCTATAATAGCTAAATGGGATTCCAGTAGTGAGAGCAGTTTACAAATGCTCTCCAAAGTGATCCTCACAGCCAGTGTGACTGTGTTTGACTGCTATAAATGTAAACAGAATGCTCCACTGGTGACCAGCCTTGTAATGGCTGTGTTTTCTAATGGGCAAAACTGTTCTCTGAGCCAAGTGTCCTTCAGTGACTGTGCCCTGCCCTGGCAGGGATGCTGTCTGCACCTGGTTCCCTGGTTGGGGACCTGTGATGGACACATTCTGAAGAGGAGAGGCTGAAACATGGAGCTGCCTGGCTAGAAAATGGAAAATGGCTGAAAATGCCTCTTTTTATACCAGCCATGTAATAGCCAGATGTGTGGTGTGGCAGGCTGAAAGTGGTTGTGTTTGAGCTCTGGGCAAGCCCTAGGTCCCTGAGCATTTGCTACAGTAAAGCATGAACAGAGCAGGAAGGTGGCAGGGACAGCAGCTCGTTGTCCTTGTGGAGCAGCAGTGGGAGGATGGATGGATGGATGGATGGATGGATGGATGGATGGATGGATGGATGGATGGATGGATGGATGGAGAGCTGCTTTGCCTGTTAGTTGCCATAGCTGAAAGCCCATCCAGAAGACTTTCCATTGGCATCTCTGTTTTTTGACAACCTGTAATAACACCCTGGTGAAAGAGCTCTTCCAGAGGTAGTTGGACCATCAGCTGAAATCCCAGGTTGCTCTGGAGACAGTAGAAGGAAAGATAGGAGGTAGCAGATGTAAAATTAGCATAACAATACACCTTTAATTCAACTTGAAGGAAATAATTGAAGACTAGTTGTCACTTACGCTTGTGACCTCTGCCAAGATGACTCACACTGCAATATAATATGAGTCACTTGTTAATGATGGCCTGTTAAGGAGAAAGCGCCAAATCCTTGTAACTTCTTCATTGTGCTCTGTAAAAGCCAGGATAGGAAAGGGTGTCCACAGGATATTATTGCCTAGAAGTAACTGATAACTTAAGAGCACCGAAACACCTTTACTTGGCTCTGGGTGACTCTGGCATGAAAAGGCAAAAGGTCCTGAGCAGAAATGCTGCTGCTTCTTTGGCCTTGGTTTAAAAGAGCCACAAAACACTTTGTGGCTCTCTTCTCCAGTGCTGCCTGCTGTACATGCTGTTGCCCGAGGGTGGGGACCCTGATAACTTTCCTTCCTGCCAGATGGCTCAGCTGGCCAGAGGTCAAGTGCTTGCTGGTGGGACAGAGGGTGGGAGAGAAGGAGGTGGATGAATGGGTGCTCAGCTGTGCATAGGGCATGAAACCTCTACAGAGCATGGGGAGGGAGGTCTTGGAAATATCCTGGCTGTTGGGGGAATGTGAAGGTAGGAATAAAATACTATGTGGGAAGGTTGCTGGGGTACCACTGATGTGGAGCCCTGGGCTAAAGACCTGCAGCCAGGAGCCCGGAAGAGAAAGGTGAAGAGCTGCAGCCTGTGGTCCCATGAGGTGAGGGCTTGGCCAGGCACAGCTTCTCCATGAACTCCTCACCTCTGACGTGTGAGAAGTTTTTTATGGCCTTAGGAACTCGCTTAGGTGCTCCTGCAGCAATTGACTTGAGCACTCGCATTAATCATCTACTAGCTGTATTAAATGCTTCCTCTTACTGAACTAGTGTTTTTCCTCAATAAATGAGATTTCACAATCTACAGAAGAAAATGAGAGTCTGGTGTGAAGGTGCTTATGACCAGGGACAGGAACTTGCCAAGAAGTGACCAGCTCCTGTGCTCAGAAAGGGGTTTCTCAATTGACAAAAGCCTCATGATTTTGTGTGTAGTCAGGAAATTCTGTGAAGTGCTGACACCAGAAGTTAACTTGAAAGGGGAGTATTTTTCCCTAGATTTCATAATTGTGGAGAAGCATGGAAAAAGGTCTTCCTGAAAGATCATAATCCAAAGGGCAAATAGAAGACTTCAAGTAGATTATTGAAAATTCAGAAGAAAAAGCGGCAATAAATGTGTGAGGCTTTGCCTGCTTTCATCCCTGACTCATAAAACATCCCTGAGCTGCTTGTACCACGCTTTCATTTTTCTAGGTGAGAAGCTGCCTTACCTCTACCATCCCTCTTCTGCCACCTGTTCCAAGGTGTATCTCGCCCTCTGGACTTTGCCTCTCGGCAGTCCAGACAGGACTGGTGTCCATACAGGATCTTGCTGCCTTAAACAGCACCAGTGTGGGTGCAAGGAGACAGGAGGGTGGTGGTGAAGGGCTGTGGAGAAAGGTTAGAGGCATGAGGGGATAAGAAGGAAAGGATCTGAAGGAAGAGAACTTCACCTTGGAAGTTCCAAGGTAGTCTAAGGCAACCAAAGGACATTGAATGTACAAGTTGGTTGCATTGCAGAAAATTGTGTGTAGTACCTTAGAAGTAGTTCTCTGTGAGGGGTGGAGGAATGTTACTTCCTGAAGAGAAGCTGCCAGCGCAGTGGGACCCAGATCTTGAACACATCTGTGTTTTGTCTTGCTCGTTTGATAAAGATCACCAGATTCTTTATCAAGTTCTTGCTTTAGCAGAGTGCTCCTGCTGCTGTGGGAGCTCGCAGGAGCTCTCATCTGCCTCTTGAATACACAAAGGTTTATCATGTGTTTGAACTGGAGGCACCCCTTGCAGGTGGGCAGACCATACCCCCCAAAAATGGAGCAGTGTGGCTGTCCAGTGAGAAAGGACAGAAGTTCAAAGCTGAGGTTGGTTTCTCAAGGCCCTTTCACAATAAATCATGGGTTTGTTTTCTCCTGTTGACGTGACCTCTTCCGTGCTGCTGGTGTAAAGCAAAGTGCCTGCACAGATGAGAGAAGATGCAAAAACTCTGCTCATTATCAGAAAAGAGTAAAACTGCTCCAAGCTAATATGGCTGCCTAAAAATAGAAGTGGTATTAGGGGGAGGGGCTGTCTTCTGTGTTCATTTGCCCTTGATTTTCATGACGTTCTGCTGCTCTATATTGTGTGTCTTGTTCAGGAGACTGTGTGTCCTAGTCACACTGGAGTAATTCCCAAGAATGTGTGCTTGTGTCAAAAAACATCATGGGGAGGATTGAAGAGCTCGTTGGGGGTTTAGCAGTTATCTGGCAGAATCCAGTTACTCAGGTTTATTCCCTCATCCTCCTGCTCCTCACAGGTTCACAGCATGTCCCTTGCTGTGATATTAAAGCCTCTCCTGAAGGAGTGAGAGGCCTGGAGAAAGGATGTGACTGACAGTGAGGCCCTGGGGTTGGATGGGTCCCTGGTGGTGTGAGGTGGTGGGAGCAGAGGACATCCATAGTGTGTAAACCTTGCCTGAGACAACAGTCATACCTCAGTTGAAGGTCGAAGCATCTACTTTGCAGTTAAGGGGGGAAAAAAAGAAAAAAAATTACTTATGAGACTTAATTACTGAGTTATTGTTATTCAGTATTTAAAGCCCAAGTTTCATAACTGCCTTGTGATATCAGCATTCATGTTCTTTGTCAGTATTATGCAAGCAGCTCACCTTGTGATCATGAAATACTGAAAAGTGCTTTCTAATGCTCACCCTTGTTTCTCAATGACTCCATAAAACCTCTTCTGCTTTCCATTAATTATGGAACAATGAGACATTTTCCTCTTAAAAAGAGCTGAGCCTTTTTTGTTTCTTCTTCAAGTTCTTTAGCCAGCTGTTCCTCTGAGATGTTTCAGTTCCATATGGCTAGACCAGAGTGGGCATATCTTCTGTTTTTCAGTGCCCTGTCTTTTGCCACTTGGGAGAAAGCAGGAGGTTTGTGGACCAATCTTAGGGGCAGAGGTCTTGCTCTCTGAAGCAGGTCCAGCTGGTGCTTGGCTGTTTCTGGCACTGGTGTAATTGGTGTGATCTGCCTTCAAGGTTAACTGAGGCAGCTGGGAAACACAGGAGCCGGTCCAAGGGGATAACTCAATTTCCTTCCCAAAAGAGCTGAAATACTGTAGCTTGCTTGTTGATACCCAGTTGTTTTCCAAGTGGGAGTTTGTTTAATGCCAGAAAAGCCCTTTCTGGCCCCCAGCAGGAGCTATGCTGTGAGACCCTGCCAGTGCAGCTCTAGTTTCACCTGTGCCAGGTCTGGATTCTTTCCTCCTGCTCAATCCAGTTCTGCCACTCAGTGGCATCCAGAGAAAGGGTGGGACAGGGAGGGTTATTCTGTTCTCTGGGGGTTGCCTCTGCGGTGGTTCTGCAGGTGACTCTCCAAAAGTGGTGGGATCTCTTGATATTGTTGGGAGAATCTTGAATGATTTCCTTCACTTAAGAGATGCAGAATTTAATCTTTCCTCTGAGCTTTCTCAAGAAAAAGGAAATTACTGTTTTTTCCCTTCCCTGTATGGGGAAAGGGTTCAAATGTTTCTCTAATCACAGATGTGGAGTGTGCTGAGCACACTGAAGAGGATGTGTCTCCAGGCTCCCTGGCCAGTGCTGCTTGTCCACTCCTTGAGACTTTTCCTTGTGTACACATCCGGAGATCCATAACTCTTTTCACATGCTAATGAGGACTTTATAGATAAGATCCCCTGTGAGGAAAGGAATGCTTAGGAGAGTCTCACAGCAGGGGAAATCAAGGTAACGAGTGGTCAAACATCTTTTTTAGATTCACTTATAAGCCATGCTGCCCCAGCAGAACTCAGAGTAGAAGTCAGACCCTTTGGTCTTTCATCCTGTGTTGTATCCATTAAACTATGCTCTCCTAAGATTAGATAACCTGTGGTTTTAGTGTCTGCAAGTCTTGATGAGCAAATTCCTTTCAATAAATGCTTTTCTTGTATACTTGCCAATGCTGAGTGATGTTTGGGACATGAGGGAAGGGAAATAACTTGCAGGCATCAATTTTCAGGAGATGAATCAGATGAAGAGATAATACCCAACAGGTTAGAGCTGTTGGAGTGGCTCAGTGGTGAGGATCACATTCTGTGTCTCTGATTAAGACTAAGTGATGTGGGGAACTCAGGGTGCAACTGTACTGCCAACAGCTTACCATGTGTTTGGGTATTCGTGAATAATCTGGGTCTCTGGCAGGGATGAGGTAGGGCGTTGGATGAGGGTTTGGACCTTGAGATGGATGCTAAAGGGATTGTAGTTGCATGGTACTTGGTGTTACCCTGAACAAAAAGTCCATCCTGGCTTTACATCACTTGCAGTCTGGGAAAGCTGATAGTTGAGTTGGTTTCCCTGCATAACGACTATTCCTTTTCAACACAGGTCTTCAGAGAATGAAAGGATTGCAAAAGCATCTTGGTGTTGTAGTAGTTTGTCTTCCTTGCTATAGCCTAGGGCTGCAAGGTGGACCAGAACTCAGCTGAGCACATGCTGCATTTGGATTACAATGAAACTTCAGCATCTCCCCTCCCTTCTGACCAGGAGAGATGGTGATGGACCAGCTAGGTCTGCAAGGAGGGATGAAGTGATGCTTTCTGAGGATTTAGGGTGGCCTGGCAGAATTTGTTGTACTGTTTATTTTGCTTTCTGTGGCTGCTTGTTGTTGTTGAAACACGTGGATTTGAT
Organism: Toxostoma redivivum; assembly: GCA_013397375.1. Classification (NCBI taxonomy): domain Eukaryota; kingdom Metazoa; phylum Chordata; class Aves; order Passeriformes; family Mimidae; genus Toxostoma; species Toxostoma redivivum. The sequence continues at coordinate 1,401,989 of VXBI01002031.1, read as the reverse complement.
TTCTGGTTATGAGCATCCTTATCTGTTTCTATAGCCATTAGCTCTGTGTCTTGCCCATGTGGGAAGCTGTAAGCTACTTCATCTGATAAGGCTTTTCTTATCTGTTCTGCTGTTTATTGTGTAGAATTGAAATTACTCCAGGAACTATAAAAAAGAGGATGGAGCCTGGGAATTGCAGCTGAGAAGTTGTTTCTCTTCCCTGCACAGACCAACAAGATGTCAATAGAAAGTGTGAATGTCTCCATGCATCAAGCTGAAGCTGAGTTCTTGGTCATTGTTATGTCTAGAACAAAACATATGTCCTGAGATTTCCTTTCCTTCCTTACTTTGTGCAGCATCATCAGAACACCCGGTTTGGCCTTTTAAACTCATCAGCCTGCTTGTGAAATATTCAGTAAGGCTTGGGCTGATGTCACTGTCAGTGGGTTGCATCTTTTTGGAGTGGCTTTGATCTTGCTTACTCCTCGCTGAGTAATTTACACTCCTCTCCCTCTGAGAGTCTGGCCCTTGCAGGCACTCTTGTTTCTCCTAATTGTAAGCATTTAAATGATATTAAAGCTGTTTATCCCAGTCTTGTGCTTTTTTAGAGTCATTAACACCTCTGCAAAGAAAGCTTAAAACTCTAGTAAGTCAGCTGGTGGTACTTTGCAATGGTTTGAATGGTTCTAGGGTAGCAGAGAGCTGGACTTAGCATGCTGAGAAGGTTGGGTGGGTGGGATGGGTGCTGGTGGTTGTGCAGTCCCCATGGGTGGGGAGCACCCAGGCATGGTGGGTTCACCCTTGGGAGGTGATGTTCCCCTTCAGCCTGGGCTCCTTTCTGGGTGTGAGAACAGGCACCTCAAGCTTTTATTTCCCCCACCACAATTCCCTAGCACCCAGAAAAATCCATCTCTCCCTGTTTGCTGTGCCTCATTTAAGGACACATCTCAAATGCCGTCAGCAATTTTCTTTTCTATTCTGTTACCTTTACAAAGAGATGGTGTTCAAGGGTGATCCTAGCAGGAAGCCATCCAAGAAAACCCAAAGCTGGCTTTGTTCTTTACCTTGTATGTGTTCCTGTGCAGCAACTGTGCCTCGTGGCCATAGAGAAGTCCCACTCTTGCTCTCATTGCTTGCTGTCGAGCCAGTTGAGCTCTGCACTAATTAATGGGAAATTGTCATGACTAACATTAGGCTGGTAGGAAAAACTAATAGGGGTGAATAATAGCACAAGATACATGGAAATCAACGTTTTTCTCCTTGGAGGCTGTAGATGTAATCCACTTAATATTCTGTGGAACACAAGATTAATATTCTTCAGCATAATATATGTGAGGGCTTTTCTTTTTAGTTTGCTGGCAGAGGCACTGCTGCATTGCTAAAGCTGAGGGCAGGGGATTAGGAGGGGGGAAGGATGCTGACCCAACTTCCAGAGGATTCAGAAACAGCGAAATCTGGCTAGAGGAGATTAAACTTCTTCCTTCCTAGCAGCACTTTTCTGCAAGAAGTGTGCCTCACACTGGGGTAGCCCCTGTTGAAACCTGGTAGGGTGTCTTTCAACTCTTTGGATGCCTAATTATTGGGGAATAGATCTGATTTGCTTAGACTGTGTGGTGTGACTCTGCTGGTGGGCTCCCAGTGCAAAGCTGGTGCCTGCAGAATGTGGAAACCAGCTCCAGCCTTGCACTTGTCCTTCTTCACAACATAGTTTTGCCATGATTTAAAGAACTGCTAAGCTTCATAGAGGTTTCTTTAAAATAATAATAAAGCAAGGCCCCTGTTCTTTTTCTTTCACAGGATGGAAAGAATGCAGTGAGTTGCCAAGCTTAAAGAGGAGTAGATACAGCAGAAATAAATAAATCAAGACCATTTATTTTAAGTTGATTAATCTGATATGTTCATAGTTTTCTAAAATAAAATCTAGCCCCAGAGAGTTAAGCAAATCAAATAACAATAATGGCAATTAATTTAGAAGCAGTTACTAATGTTTCTCATCCTCTTTTCAGATCCTTAAACACTCATGATTAATCTCACATCTTTTGACTGTGGGCCAAAACCTCATGAGGATTTGCAGTGTCTCTCTTGGGTTGGAGAAGGTGGGCCTGAAGAGCTGATCCCATTCCTGAGTATGGGAAAGGGCTGTGGGCAGGGCTGAGATGAGTGGCTGGTGGATGCTTGCACCTTGTGCCTCCAGGAGTGTTTGGTCTGATTTTTCAGTTGAAATTCAAATTATTACAGGCTTCTCCACCTGCTTTGTTTTCCTCTCTTGTACTGGTCTTCAGCAGGCTGGTCCCTGTGGTCTTACAGGGCTTGCTTAGCTGTGTGTGTGTTTATATTAATGTTTCCAGCCTGCTTGTGTGAACTAATAAAAAATTGTGGAGCTCTGCAAGAAGACATATAATGTCACAGCTGGTTCCAGGGACCAGAGCTAGCATAGAGCTCCCAAGGCAGGGAGCACAATTGGTCCTGTAAAGTAAAATGTGGTGATTGGATCTACAGGACATTGAGAGGATTTGCAAAGCAAAACCTGCACATCTTCCTGGGATGTCTGGGAGAAAGGTCCCTCCACTTTGTCTCATTGAATGTGCTGTTGTAATGCAGTATCAAATGAACTAAATTAAACAATGTGTGCCCCTGCCAAGTTTAGTAATTCAGGGCATTGGGGTTTGAAATAAAAAGCATCTCCCTGAATTTCTGAGAGTGTTTCACAGTGTAGGATGCCACCAAGAAATACAGAAGACTTGCTATGGGAAATACTTCACACCCTGGCAAAAAAAATCTTGCAAATCACTTCAGCAGCTGTGGATCAACCCTGATTTTTAGGCTGTTTTTTTGGCATGGATCAGGCAGGAGCTTTCTTTTTGCTGTGGGACCTTGTTTTCCACCCAGTTTGAGTGTCTGTCATAACCAACATTTTAGACTTCTTGCTGGGTCTGGCATTACTGGAGACAGCCTGTGAAATGTAGGGAAAAAGGTGAGAAGCCTTCCTTTCCCCTTCCCCACAACTTGTTAGCTCTTGGGTGAGACTTGTATTTCTAAATTGAGACATGCAAATTAACATATATTAGATATTCTTTTAAATAATTTTGCTGATTTGTCAAGACAATTCAATGTAAAAATGAGTTTATAGCATAAGGTTTTGGCAGCTTGTTGGTATAGTTGTGGGGTTTGGATTTTTTCTACAGTCTATCCTGCAGAGTTCTGCTCAATAATTGTAAGTGATTTGTTCCCCATATTGTCCTTTCTTGAAACTACTGCCACAGGAGAGTTATCTGCCTTTCTTGCTAACCAGCCCTTGTAGAGCTGAGTGTGAGGAGCTGATGACAAGTGACAGGCTGTGGGTAAACTCTTTGAAAAGCACAAAACCAGCAGATAACTCCATCTCCAGATGATGTGTGAAAACTGGGCTGATGTGAGAAACTCTCAACTGAATGCAGCAGGGAGGTGGTGTTTCTCCAGATGTGTGTATAGGGACAAGAAAATATTGAAAAGTGATGGCACCTGCTTTAATCTGGGATCCAGGGGTTTCTGGAATGCATGCCTACATGCCTGGCTGTGTGTTGGTTGTTGCACAGAGCTCTGCTGTTGAAAGCTGTAGTCTATGGGCTGTTGGTGCTGCAGCCCTTTCACCCCTGACAAGTTTTCTGGTCAGCTCAGCCCACAACCATAACTGAAAATAGACATAAGAGGTACAAAACCATCCTAGTTTAAAAAAGCAAAAGGTTTTAAGATTGCTTTTCTTTTCTTGCTCCAAAAAGCATCTGGCAGTGAGACATTCTCCTGTTTTAAGCCATCCCTCTGGCCACAACTCTCACTGCAAGGAGGGAGCAAGGCTGTCATTTCTTGACAAAGGTGATCTCAGATTCTGACCCCAGCAGCCTCCTGTGAGGGCTGCAGAAGCTGGAGTGCCCAGCAGTGCCTCAGGAAGGTGCAGACTGGCTTCTGTCACCTCTGCAGAGATGCACAAAGCCACAAGTGTGACCTACTGTTGGAGGCTGAGTGTTTGCCTGTGTGTGAGAGGGTGCTCCCTTCTCTTGGCATGAGCTTGCCAGCAGCCATGCTTTACACAGTGCATCTCCAGGAGTGGGATATTAAGAGGCTGTAGTTCCCAAAACAGCTGCCTTGGTAAGTAATTAAACCAACTCCTCCGAGACCCCATAAACCTTTGACAGCATTTAGTGGTAGGTAACGATTTCATCTTGATGCAAACATTTGCTGGCCAAGGTTGAAACTCTGTTTCTCAGGGATGAGTTTTAAACATTTAGGAATAATATTTTACTGGTCTGAAATGACACAAATGACTTCCAGTGAGGAGAGCATCCAGCTGCTGTGCTCTAATTGATGTCTGCATCTGAAGAAGTGTGGTACAATACTGGTAGTGACTTTAGATCTTCTGAGGGCTATAGATGTGATTTATAATTGGCACTGCAGCTTTTTAGAGACACTGAGCTCAGCCAAGCCAATTTTATATATTGCCCTGTTGAAGTTGTGTGCTTGAATTAGATATATGTTGAAAGGGTTGATGGCGCTGAGGCTGCATTCATCTAGCAAGGCATTGAAAACCTTGGGGTTCACTTAGCAGTCATGCTTTTGCTGATGCTTCTGGTCTGATTGGCTTCTGGCTCTTCTAGATTAACAGCTCTGCTGTGAACTGGAAGGTGGGCTTGTCATAGAGCTGCAAACAGTTAATGGAGTCTGTCCTGGTGATCTGTGGAATGTGCTGCAGAGCTTTGAAAGGGTGAGAGGAATGGTTGCTTTGGAGGGAAACCAACTTCAAATGGTTTCCCATTTAGAAATAATAACTACAATTGTGTTGTCTTAAGGGTTATTGAATATCTCAGATTTTCTTACTGTGCTGAGACTCATGGAGGCCACGTGTCCATTTTCATTAGCCTCAAGTCAAAACTCACTGCCTTTTGCTTGAATGACATCAGGAGAGATGGACTCACCATGTTGGTAGCCATGCTTTTGAAGGAGAGGGAAGGAGGCCTGGAGCCTTGTTGTTTTGATTAGTGTAAATGTGTAGCTTGTGGGTGGCTTTTCCTTGGCCTGGACTGCTCTGACATGCAACGTTGGAGGAAGGTTAATTTTAGATATGTCATTGTTGTCCTGTCCTGGTATCACTAGTGCATCTTGGTCTGTGGGACCCAGCATTTGCAGTGCTACAGCTGCATCATTTGGTTGGAAAAAACCCATTTTTTTCCAGGTCAGTGTGTGTTCCTTACAGGCTTGGAGCTCCCACATACCATATTTGTGGAGATGGTACAGAATGGCTGCTTTTTCTTTTGACATGCTAGAAAGGAGAAACTAGGTCAGAAGAACTCTAATTTTGTGTGTGCAAGTTTGAGTCTGTGAGCAGGAAATCTGGAATACTCAGTTTATTGTAGCTTCAGTGGCTTGGCCTCTGCAGAACCAAGTGGGAATGAACTGTGTATGTGCATAGGGGATTTAGTATTTTTCTTCCCTTAGCACTGGTGTTGGCTATTCCTTAGCTGGCTGGGGGCTGCAAATCCACACTTATATCCTAAATTAAACAGGTAATAGTTGAAGAAGTAGTACAGTTTTATTGACTGAAAAGCCCAGTGTGGTGATTAGTTCTTATTTAATTTTGCTGCTGCCAACTATTGGCAGGTCTTAACATTCTGGAAAGGAAAGAGACTCTCACGTGGTGGCTGGAACTTTATGGCAGTGAGAAGCTGGGGAGGAGAATGTTGGAGACCTTGGAGAGTGGATTTATGGTTTAGGAAGGGGGAATGGACAGAGCACAGATGTGGCTCTCAGTAGGGCCTGGAAGAGCATCTCCTGGTGGGATGCTGCAGAGGAATGGTTTAAATAGATTTGTAAACAGGCTTCTCAGCTGTCCAGGCGAGAATTTCTTCTTCTGTTAATAACTTAGCCTTGAGAACAGTTTTTCCTACGCTGTGTAGTATCGCTGTTTCTTGACTAACATCTTCTTTTAAGTTATGGAGCTGGGTGTTTGGGGGTGAGGGAGGACAAACTGCTTCTTCAAAATGAAAACAAAGCCCTTGGGGAGTTCATTATTACTTTTCCAAGTAGAGCAGCTTGTATTGCTTGAGTAGGCAGGAGGTGCAGTGGTAGATGGCATTGATGATAGCTTGCTTTGTGAGTCTCTGGATGGGTGGGCGAAGGAGGGGAAGGTACCAAAGCTAGCAGGGATAGCTTAAGCAATTCGTATGAGGGCTGAGTAACATCCAGTAGTCCAGTACGGTTCTGCTTCATTGCTTGGCTTTTATTTCAAAAATACCTGTGCAGCCTTTTGAGGTTTTTTGCACTGCTTTAATTAATGGGCAGGCTTAAGGCTATGTCTGTGCAATTGAAACTTGAAAAAGTCATGTCCCCAACCTCTTTTTTATAAAGTTCTCAGTGACTCAGTATTTTGTTGCCTTGGCCTCTGCCTTCTTGCTTTGTTTGCTGCTGTCTGCAGCTATATTAACAATCCTCTCCTGGCTTGTGCAGTCCACCTTCATATTACTCACAGGGCTGTTAACTAGAAGTGCCTTGGAGATAGAGACAGCCAGCTGATTACTAAAAAGCAGCTGTGTTTTCAAGTGCTCTTCAAACCCCTCTACTTTTCTCTGAACTGCGTGTCATTTGGGGTAACTTCCCCAAGGTGATCCAGACCTTGTTTTGTCAAACTACAGAAGTGCTTCAATTCCTGCTGTAGAAGCCAGTGCAGAAAGTGTTGCAAAATGAGCGAATGGTAGCACCTTCAGAAAGAATAGCAGTGGACTTTGTAGAGTTTGAGGTTACTCGGGTCCTGATGCCTGGGAGATTTATGGCTGTTTACAGAGCTTCTAGAGCTTCCTGCTAACATGAGAAGTGGCTTTACAGAGTATGCCCAGCCCTGGCATTTGGCCTTGGGGAAATGAAATCTGGGCAGGTGTATAGTGTGAGAACTAAAGGCTTCATCCATGTACTCAATACTTGCAGTGATGCTTTCCATAATCAGAAATGTTACCCTGATGACAGTTTTGCCTATTGAACTCTATTGCTGAAAGGCTTTTCTGTCTCTCCTGCATTCCTTCCAAAACTTTTCTCACATTCTGAATCAAAGATCTTTCACTTCTGGTTGGAGCTTGGCAGGATTGGAAGACTGAACTTTTTCCAGGCAGTTGACACTTCAAGACAACCACTTTGGGTTGACAGTGCTGCCATGGCAAGCTGTGTGATGCCAGCTGGGCTGTTTGGGTGCCATGGCATTGCCATTAGTTTACAAGAGCCAGCTTTTTGGGAGGAATGACCTTCTGGTGCTTGCCGGTACCAAAATTTCTCCTTGTGACTGCCAGGACTTGTCCAGGCAGAGGCACCTGCACACAGTTCTGAGTTCCCTGGGTCTTGTGTTGAGGGTGATGAGTAAATGGCTTTGTAAGCCTGCTTTGGTTTTTGTGAGATCTCCTGTTTTATTATGGAGATGTAAGGCAGAGGCTTATAATATCCTGATGCTTGGGAGCATTAGTTGCACAGGCTTTATATATTGGTGGAGATTAAAAAAACTCTTCTGATGCCGCAGAGCTGCTTTAGCTGATTCGTGCCTGGGGACACTCCTCTGTTACTGACCCGTAACTGTGCTGCCTCTGGTTACACAGTGCTTTTTCCTTCTCTAAGGTTGTAACATTTGCTTAATGACTAGGTAGCTCCATGATTTTTGGCTGGAAGTTGTCATTAGCTGCTAGAATTGGGAGACTAAGTGCACAGTGATTACAGAGGCTCCAATCTCTGATTTCCCCTCCTGTGCATCCACAGCAATCCTGGTTTAATTGGTGTGCCCCTGGGTTCCCCTCTCCTGTGCATCTTTCCACTGTCTCCTCATGTAACCCTTCCTGTTACATCCCTTTTGTGTGGGCTAGAAGGGAAAAAATGAGCCTCCTTCAAGGAAAACAAGCAAATTTGGTGTGCAGGCTGTGTATAAATATTTCTTGTGTTTATGGACACCTGCATGGAGGTATTTAAAGATGGCTAAACTTGTGTTCTGCTCACTCAGCATTCACCATAGCCAACACTGATACACACCTGCAGCCCTTGGCCCTTAGGTGACTTAGCCCTGGGTGTGGATATTGCTCTCTGAATAGTCTCCTCAGGCAAAGTGTTGGCTCTTTTGTGCCTTGAGACATCACGGTGGGGTCAAGGACATCTTTCAGCTTGAGTTCTCTGGGGCCTGGGTTAGGCAGAAAGGAGGGAGCAGTTTTAGCCAGGAACCTGTGAGCCCCACTGTGTGCTCCATGCTGATAAGCCTTCAAAAGGGAGGCCTATTTTGTTACTGAAATTTGAATATATCCTGCTTTATCATCCACACACAGAAGTCCCTTTTCTGACAATGCACCAGTTTCAAATACACTGTTTATTGAAATAAAGTGGACTTTTTTTTCTTGCCCATGATATTGCTGGAAGGGATGATACTTCGGCATTTTTCTGTGTCCTGGACTGGTTTTAGCCACTGAAACTTTAGTACCACTGATTTTCTTGAGAGATTAGTAGAAACATAACAATTTTCCACTTGAATTTGAGCCTGTCCTGGCTTTATCTGTGGCAATATGGTTGTATCCTGGCACAAGAGAGCGCAGATCCCAACCCATCTCTGCCTGGAGGAGCATTGGGTCTGCACAGCCCTTGCTGCAGGTGGTACTCTGTGAAACATTTCCCATCCCATGGACAGCTGAAAAGTCCAGTTGAGTGTTTTGTTGCTATATGGAGAGCCTGAGTTTTCTCCTGTGCCTTCTGGCACAAGTTCTGAGTAGCAGGGAGGAGGGAAGGACCCTACCTTAGTTGAAGGGATCTTGGCAAAGTCCTCGTGCTACTACAGCTGTACAAATCCTTTCCTAGTTAGAGTGAAGCTAATGTAGAGGTGAAAATTATTTGTCTTAAATGTCTCCCCCCGTTTTAAACAATGCACCTTCTTTGCCTAAACTAACAGCTCACCTAATTTTTTTCCTTTTATTTGTGGGCTTGTTATTCAGTGCAGATATTTTGAGTTACACGAGGTACAGTAGTTCTTGTGAAGGCATTCTGGGGTGTGGGAAGAGCGGGCTGCAGCAGCCCTATCACCTGTGTGTCCCTCCTGGATGGAGGAGAGGGCACCAGCAGGAGGAGGGGGTGCCAGGCTGGAAGCAGCTGTGTAGGATGAGCTTTGCAGCCACCCCCAGCCAAGTGCAGCCCTGCGCTGCTGCGAGCCCTGATCTGCAGCACAGGCTATATTTGGTCTGAGATTATTCCCTGCTTCGCCTGGATTGGTCCTGGTTGGGGCTCTGCAGGGTGCATTTTTTTTTCCCCTGGCTAACATCACCCATGCTTTGTGCCTCTCTATTTTTCTCCCTCGCTGCCCACTCCAGCCTGCCCGAGCTGCTGTCGCTGCTCTCTGGTACCCTGCTGAAGCATCTCAGCAGGGGCTTTGTGGGATGTGCAGGATGTGCCCCTGGTACCAGGGACAGCCTATTCCCCAGCAGCCATTAAGATGCAAATCTCTTTTCTGTGTATGAATTGGTCCAGGGGAGGCCAGTGGGAAGCAGGGCTTTTTTTCTTTGCCCGTACCATCCTTTGCTGCATGTTTTCTGGAAAGGCTATTAATAGCATATTATTCCTGGGTTCTAATAGTGGCTCTTGGGGAGAAACTTTTCCCTTTGACTGCCTGCTTCATGGGAGGAGGGCAGGCTGAGGAGGGCAGCGTCTGGGAGGAGAGATCCAGCCTCCTGTGCTCCCTGACATTGGTGGTGCTCCCATCGTGTTGGCTGTGCTGAGGTGGAGCAGGAAGGGGAGCAGTGTCACTCCTGGCTGTGCTGGGAGATGCCCAGTTACCTTGGCAATGCTTATGGAAAAATGCAGGGAGAAAACAGGATGGAGATGGGACATTGCAGCAGAGAAACTGCGTGGCTGGTGGGAGCTGGAGAGGAAGGTGTGGGTGATGGGAGAGATGAGGGAAAGCCCTCCTGACACAGAGCTGCCCCTGGCTGGCACAAGGCTGCCCTGGGCACAGTGAAAGCAGAGGCAGGTGTGGGACTGGCATCACTAAACAAATGATGGATGGATTCAGGCAAACCTGTTGGAGCCACAAATGTGACATTTGCACACGTTAGAGCAAATGAGCTTGGGATGGTGGGATGGGATGCTCTTTAGTTTGAGGCTTTGTAGAAAGAGGTTGGAAAACATACTGCAAAAAGGAGTTCTTTTTATCAGAAATGGCCAGCTGCATCCCTGGATGTTGCTCCAAACCTCCTAAGCATATGCCCTAGGCACGGCTTTCTTCTGCCTTAATCTCCTAGTGAATATTCCAAAATAGATATACTTGTAGCACTGGAAAAGCCTCTTTCAGAGTTGTTTCAGCACCGCAGAGAACAACCCTTAGGAAAGAAACTCAAAAAACAAACAGCAGCTGCTGCCATGTTTCCCCTTCCCCCACCTACTCATCCAGTGTGGAAACCCGGTGTCAGTTCCCTTTTCCATCCATTCCTGGCATTTACCTGCCTGGTACCAAGGCAGCAAAACTCACAGGCTGTCCACACCCAGCTGAGATGCTGCATGCTGGAAACCTGTTGTGCTGCAGCTTCACCTGTGCCTGGCCCAAGTGTCTGGATGGAGGTGTGTTTGCACCAGGGCAGATGTGTCCTTGGTGGTCTCTGAGCCTCCTCCAGTGCAGCCCTTTGCTGCAGATTGTCCCACTGAAAGCTGAGTGGGGCTCCCATCCTGGAGTACCCCAGGGCTTCTTGGGTGGCCTGAGGAAGCTGCTTGTGTATGATGGAGGAACAGGCAGAAGTGGATGTGGCATTTCTGAATGATCAGAGGGGTTGTTGTCACCCTGTCATGGAGCTGTGCCAAACCCTGGCCACTCCATGGCAGCACGTGTTCCTGGCTGGATGGAAAGCTGCTCCAGCCACATCAGGACCCAGATTAATATACTTTTGTGGCACTGTTACTGGATAAACCTTGCTTCTCAGCTTTCAAAAAGATCCAGTGTTTGACTTTTCGACCCAGCATCTTGAGTTCATGCAGCTTTGTAATGAATGAAACCCCTGTGTCCTCAGGAGTGCTGCTGACTGATTCTCCTTGGCCTGTTGGAGCTGATAACTGACCTTTCTGCATCTCCTCAGGTCACAGCTGGTGTCCCTAGGCTCATAGGATGCCAAGTCATCCAATAGCTCAAGTGACTCAAAACCCAGCAGGGAGGATGAGGATGGGTGGTAGTGTGGGTGATCACAGGGGCACACAAAGCCCCAGGATGTCAGGATGCCTCCACATCCGCCAGCTTCCAGGGGGATTGTGCTCTCCAAAACTGGAGTGATGAGTACAGGAAAAGGAGGAGGAGCAGGAGAGTATAAATAAAGGTTCTTACAGGAAGGGGAAAACCCACCGAAAATAGCAGTGCTGGTTATTCTTTCTTTATTTCTCTCTCTCTCTCTTTCTCTACCCTCCCTTGTACCTCACTACTTGTGTTGTCTTTGGACTGTGCTAGTAGGTGCACATGTGCTGGGCACATACCAAGTGCAGGAGGATCTGGGGACAGGGTTTTGTGCTTTGATGTCACCTTTACAAGATATCGTGTCCTCATATAGCATTGCCTTGGATCTGCTCATCTCAACTGGGATGTCAACAGCTGGGATGCATCAAACCAAAAAGGCCTTTAGACCTAGTAACACTAATGCTGCTGACCTCAGGAACAGACCTGGAAACCCCTGCTTTGAGCCCCAGAATGGCATCCTGCCAGTTAGCTTGTTTTATTCCAAAGCTTATGCGTAAGAAAATCTAACTTTTAATAGCAAATGTGTGCTGTTGCATTTAAGGCATGCATTGAGTGTTCATACATCGAGCAGATGACAGTCCACTGGATGGATGCTCACTCATAGACACCTGCCTGGCATCTCCCTGCCTAGGTGCTGGAGGTGGGTAGCACTAGGCAGGTCTGTGCTGCCCAGAGTGCTGGGGCTGCCCACACAGGGCTATCACCTGAATTGTGCCACACTTCTGCTCATTGTCCCTGTAATTCCCATCCCTAGTCTGCCTGAAAACCTTAAACCACTCAAAACCCTTGTCAGAGAAATGCTGATCTTCATCAAACATTTATTTTTTCAGAAGGCTATAAATATTGCTTATTTTAAATTATTTTTCTTTTCTCCTAGGATCCTGCAGGAATCTTTGAATTGGTAGAGCTCGTTGGCAATGGCACCTACGGGCAGGTCTATAAGGTAAGAGTTCCAGCTGAAGTGATCCTGTTTGCCTTGGCTGTGTGTTGAACATGGAGCATCCCAGCACATCACCTTGACTGGAATTTGACTATTTCAAACCTGACAAGAAGCCTTGCTGAACTCTGACCTTTTGGTCTCGTGTGCAAGTACCGTGTAGCACATAGAGCTCTTATAATAAGCAATTCACATTAGTTCTGAAACTGTCACTAGAAAATGAATTGCTTTTTTTTCCCCTCTTTCCCCCTAGTTGCTTTTTATTGATTAGATGATGAGGAGGGAGTGAGAAATCTGTGCTTTAATAGCTAAATCTCGATCTTTTCTAAGAGCTGAGTTTACGGCTGCAATAGGCTGCCAAATGAGTTTGCTACAGTCTAGTGCTCTGCTTGCACATAGGCTGACTGCTGTCCTTTCCACTGGCAAGAACCTGCTACAGGATTAAAAACACTATTAAAATGTTTTTATTGAAGTGCCTGTTACAGTCAGTAGGATTGCTTTAAATTTTTCTAACATCTAGAAGCAGCAATCTGGATGAGAATAGTGAAGGGACTGTGGAGAGCGGGATTTTAAAAGCATGAACTTCTTTACAAGAATATTTAAAATTACCACCTCTGCTATATAATATCACCTGTTCCAAACACATCTTAGCTTGGGGAATTACCAGATTTTGTTGTATTGGTGGGGTCTTTTTATTGACTATTCTTGTGCATTTGGGGTGGGATTGAATTATTTCTAAGTCTGGGGTTATCCATGTTTATATGTGGTGGGGAGATGTTTCTTGTCATGGTTGCTTGAGGAATTTGCCAACTTTTTTGGTTCTGCTGGGAGTCAGTACGTCCCCTGGGCCTCATTCTCCAAGAAACTCTTGTATGTGTGGGCACAAATGCTGTGTACACGTGTACTCATACGTGTGTGGGCACACAGAGATCCTGTTTACCCGTCATGCCCATGTTTCATTTTGACTATAGAAACGAATATACTCATGTGCTCCTACTCTGTGGTTTTGGAGACACAGCTCTTGCTTGTCATGCTCTAAAAGACAGTGAGCTGCCCCTGCTGAAGAGAATGGTGTTTAAAGAGCCACAATTCCCCCATCATCCTGCTGCTGCAGACTAATCCTGTCAGTAGAAGGATCAAGGGATCTAAGTGAACCAAAGATGAACTGGAACTTGTGGAGTTTTAAATGTGTGAATTTTTGAACTGAAACAGATTTTTTTTTTTTTAAAGTAACAAAAACAAAGGAAAAACCGCCCCACCCCAAAGCTGTTCTTATCAAGGTTATATTCCAGAGAGCCTTCCCCTCTGGTATTCATTGTTTTCCCACCATGTGCTCCCTGCCACGGGAGCTCCCTTCTGAACTGTTTTTCTTCTCAGCTGCTAAAATAACGGTGGAAAGTGACCTAATTTTAACTGGTTCATATTTCTAACAATCTGTGGAAACTATGTGCCTGTAACGGCCTTTTCAAAGCGTGTGTTTTTGTGGAGAGCAAAAAAAGGAAATAAGCTGGTGCTGCTGGTTGTGTGGCTCAGCTGATCAGGTTTCCTCTTACTGGGTTCTATTCTTTCTGTGTGTTACCTCAGAGGGGAAAAAACCACCCAGAAATGTCCCAAGTGTAGGCTGAAGGTTTCTGTGTTCCTTTTTCCTATGCTGTACAAGGCGAAAATCCTCCTCCTAACTGTTTTTAACTTGCTGGAGTAACTGGATTGTCCTCGGTGTGATTCACATGGTGCCAGTGCCAGACGGGATGGTGATGGGGGTGGAGGGGAAAACGTCGCTGTCCAAACCAAATTAGTAAGTATTGAGGTATGAGCTCAGGCTAAGCCTGACTTCACAGCTCTCTTAAACTGAAGCCCTGGAGTAGCACACGCTCTATAAACAAAAGGAGACTTTGATATAAAACATACGTAACTGTTTATGGCGTCCCACCCTAAAACCCAGCGTGGAAATAAGATCTCTGCCATTTTTTTCCTCCAGATACCACCTCTGTATTTATCTCTTGCAGCAAAACAAATGGATCAACTTTCAAGACACACAGACCTTCTGGCTCCATCTAAATCAGCCCTTAGAAGTGATCCATACCTAGGAGCAGTGTCCTCTGTAATTAGATGGTTGTTCCATTGCCATTTCCAAACCCCTCTCAGGCAGGGCTGGACTGTTCACAGAATCATTTAGTTTGGAAAAGGTCTTTAAGATTGAGTCCAGACAATAACCCAGAATTGCCAGGCCCACCACTACACCATGTCCCTAAGTGCCCCATCTACACATCTGTTAAATCCCTGCAGGAGTGGTGATCTACCCCTCTGTGCTGTGTTACCTGAGGTGCACCATTGCTGCCTTCCTAGAGGCTGTGTGTTTTTGGGTTCTGGTGCTGGCTGCTAGCCTTAGCTCTGCAGGTCCAGCCCCTGTGCTCTCAGCCAGGAGCAGTCACCTGGTGAGCATCACCCCCCCTTCTCATGGCTGGTCTTTCTCTGAAGCAAGAAGAGCAACTTTGCTGTTGGAAAGAGACAGAAGTGAGATGTTTATTCCAGGCAGGGGATAATGTTTGTGTCTGTGTGCTGCAGCCTTGATGTTTCCCCTAGAACATCTGATACAGCAGCTGTGTCTAGCACTGCTGCATGGCCACCTTTGTGCTGGAGACTGCACACCTGGTGATAACCAGCTGGCCTGCCCAGAACTTGGGGACAGAATGTGCAAGGTACAAACTTCCCACTGATCCCATGGGATAAAGGGCATGGTTATGTTGTTCTGACAGCTGAAAGATCGCACAGCCCAGCAGATTGAGAAGCCTGAGGAGTGTCTGGGAGTACCACAGTAACAGCAACCCTCAGAGAGCAGGGATTCATGGAGCCAGCCTCAGCATCTGCTGCATTGGAGAGGTTGGGGAGCCCCAGCCACTTCACATACCTCCTCCTTGCTCATAGGAGGAGAGTCGTGTTGGCCAAGCCTGGTGCACCTTGAGAGCTCACAGAAGGAGGGCACCCACTGCCAGAGCATGTGCATTGGAATGCAGTGCTGCTGCTTTGATCCTGCTTTCTGGGTCATGGTTTGAAGATCCCTTTCAGGTGGTTCAGAGTGCTTCTGTGAGTCAGAGCCTTGTTCTCTGAGCTTTATGCTTGAGGCAAAGGCAACTGGTTTGGTTTGACCTCTGTATTTTCAAGCAAAGGTCTTCCTTTGCTCAGGACAGCAGGTCAAAATACCCCTTTGGTTCTTCGCAGCTCTGGCCATACCCCAGTGACACCAGGGTGCTGCAGGAGCTCTCGGCAGTGACCTGCTCTGCTGTCACTTCTCTAACCCCAACCACAAGCTCTTTGCTTTGGAAAAATGCAAAGGGAAATAACATTCCTTGTTTGCTGCTTAACAATCTCTTGTGAATGGCTTGGTTTTTATTTTAATGAGGGACCGCACTGTTGATGATTTATCTCTCTAATTGAATCGGAAGCTTTTCTTTATTTTCTAATAATCCTGCATCTAATGTTACAGACTGTAAACTGGTTTTGATGAAAGACTGAGAATTTGCTGGCTTCTGTGCCAGACATTGTTGCAGTCGTGAGTTTTTGTGTCCTTGGATTTTATTTTTGTTATAGGTGTTTAAGGAAATGACTATCAGGAATTTCGACTTGGGGAATTAAACCTTTGCCTCACTGGTTTTCAGCTGATGGCTGAAAGCAATTCTAAACACGAAACTCACTAAGACCCTTCAGAGCATTATCTAAATTGTGAGGAAATGCTGCTTTTATGTCCCAGAACATTATTATTGCTGTTTATTTCTACTCTGCATGAAAGCAAACAAATACTCCCTAAAATACTGTGTGTGCTTAGATTGCCTGGATAGATTAGGGCCACAGCCAATGGGGTGTCCACCACCAATAAATACATGGGCTCAAAGTAAAAGGACACTGGACTACTCAGAAATACTTGTCCAACAGATGGGTACAGAGCCTGGGGACACATGCAGTGGGATACTTACTGTGCACTAAGTGGAAAACCAGAGCAATCCCCCAGTTTTTATGGGCTTACCATGGCCATTCACACAGTGGCTCATGGATGGTATCAGCCAAGAAGGATTTTGATGCAAGCCTTCGCAGTAGGGAGAAAAAGAAATCAGGAAATAGATCAGATGGTAACCTTTGTACCTCTCATCTTGTGTGTTTTACAACATCAAAGTAAATGATGTTGTGATTACATATTCACATGCTCCTTCCCAACTGTGCCAGGAGGACAGTGGTCATTAATGCCAAGTGCTGCTTTGCCTTGTGCCCTTGGGATGTGGCTCTCCATTTACAGATTCAGCAAGGTTTTATTTTACAAGGTACAAGATAGAGTATGTGGGCACCTCTGTAACTGCACAATAACTATTGATTGCTTAATTATCTGGTAAATGCAATATAATCACCAGGCTATTACACAGCAGTAGTATGTGCTCTAATTTAGAGCGTATGGGATCCACGTGCCGCCCGTGTCAGCTGTGGCCCTCCAAGGAGCTCCTTTACTATCACCACGTGATGGGATGGGGCAGGGCAGGGGAATCATCCCTAGGAGCCACCCCAGGGCAGGTGGAGCACCTCTACAGGTTCCTGGCTGCCTGTGTCCTCTGCCAGCCCAAGTGAGGCAGCTGTTGGAAGAGAATGTGGTTTTTGCAATTGCTTTTTGTTGTACTATGTGTCTCTGTCTGTCTGGCGTACAATACACATGGGAAAAGGATGAAGAAGTGCATTCCAGGGCCTTTAGTCAGGACTTACTTATTGCCCAGCTGGTATTTGCCAGAAGTCAGGGCTGATTCACCTGGAGGCAAATGCCCAGGTTTGACCTAGTGGATGGAGATGTTGACGTGTGTGGGTATTAGAAAGTAAATAAAATATTTGAAATCTAAGGTCACCTGTTGCTGGAGAGCTGGGAGCAGCAGGACTGCTGGGACAATTTGGTTCCTGAGACAAACCTGTGGGAATGTCCCAGACACAAGCCTGTGTTTGATAAATGTTGTGTTGAAGTTTGTAGATGCCAGAGGAGGAGGGATAGTGCATATCTTGTGCTCCTGGGTGCTGTTGGTGCACTCCATGCACAGTGGCATCCTTCCTCCTGGCATCCCCAGGCATTCCACCAGTGCAGACTGGTGGGGTAGCAAGTAAATATCCTAAAGAACGACTTTTAGAAGACTCCTTTTTCCTTTAACTTATTTTTGAGGGTAGATAAGAGAAAATCCAGTGGAGTCTGTGCCATGTTTAACTTGCTTGACATCTGTCTCAGTCTGGTTGCTGCTGATCAAGTGCTGGGCTCTTGCATCAGCCCTAGTGAGAACAGAAACTCTACAGGTTCCTGGGTCATTATAAGGAGTTCAGATAATTAGCCTGAGTCAGGAATGACAGTAATTGTTTTTAATCATCAGTTGGTTTATTGTCTCTCATTCTGAAAGGCTGATGGTCAATAGCTTGATAATTAATCACTGTTGCTTTATCCGTGTGGAAGAAGCTACCATGCTGCACACAATTAATATTTCCTGGGGATTGTTGCTGTAAAGAATTAACTGTAGTATACACACACAACTTTTATAGCTGCAGACTGACTGCCGTGCCTTGCTTGAGAGCTACACCATGTCCCTAAGTGCCCCGTGCCTGCAGAGCAGGTCGTGCTGCCAGCCACCCTTGTCCCAACAGCTGCCCTGTGGTGCTGGGTGCTGGTCCTGAGCACACCAAGGGCACAGGATGCTGAAGGAATTCAGAGCCTCCTCATCTTGCAGTCTAAACAAGCAGCTCTAACCCCAGCTGTTGCATTTGAAGGTGCACTGTGAGCATTTCTCTTTTCCCATCCTTTATAGGATGAACTGTGATATTGTAAGGTTGGGTGTGACTTGAGCCGCATTAGTGGTTCTGGTGTTGTATCCTCAGCTTTGGGGTTTTTTTATATTTTCAAGCTCTTCTGAGGTTGCTTTTTGCTTTGTGTCTGCCCACCCTGCCCTGTCCCAGGCTCTTCCTTCCACTGGGATGGTTTTGGTGTTGGCTGGACCACTCACATCCAGTCACTGACCCTTGTGGGCGGGTGCTGGCTGTTCATCCCCTTCAAGGTCGAGGATGTTCTCTGTGAGTGTAAATGGAATTTACAAGACTTACAAGCTGCTTTATAATCCTTCTGTATTACAAGCACAGTATTAAATAATAAGCCATTATATCTGCTGGGATGGCTCCATGTGCTGGCAGAGGGTGGTGGTGCTGCCGTGTGGGGATGCTCACCAGGCTGCCTTCCACTGGCACCACCTTGCAGGTGGTGCTGGGCTTTTATCAGATCTTTCTGGGTTGCAGGAAGGGGCTGGGCAGGAGTACTGGTGTGTGATAACTCCTGTAGGCTTATCAGAAGGAAAACTGGCATCCTCAATTTTATCATCTTCCCCACGATGTAGTAGTAGCTCTGGAGGAGAAGGTCCTTTCCATGCTGACTCAAATGGAGTGTGTGTTTCTGGAACACAGATTTGTTTTTGCCATGCAGGCAAGGAAGTCTGAACTGAAAAATGCTTAAAATGATGCTTCATTCTTACAGAAAAAAAAAAAAAAGCATAAGCTTTGTTACCAGAGCAACTGGTACATCTTGTGCTGCTTCATTTCTCTGAAACACAGAGCGAGCCCTCAGCCCTCCCTCCCCCCCCAAGAAACCAGCCCCCACACACCTACGCACCAATATGTCACATTAGCTTTGCTGCTTTCTGAATAATGTAAGGGAAAGGTGCTTTTTCAGTCCTAGAGAATGCAGGATATAACAGGTGATTAAAAATGTCTCTGTATTGCCTCCCTTTAAATCTCTGTTCCCTTTCCCTCCCTGCTGAGTTTGTGAAGAGTAAGGTCAGGGTGAAGGTCAGGAGCAGACTAGTGCATCTGTGGAGTGACATTTGTCCAGTCTCCCTTGCATTGCTGGATGCTCTGATTCTGTAAATACTACACAGTTTCGCAGGACAAAAAATATCTGCAATGTCTTGGGGTTAAAAAAGCTGCTTTTGAAGTTGCCAAGTAAAGTCAGTGGTGCTGCAAAGCAATGGGGAGTGTGGTGGTGGGTCTTGCAGTGCCATTTATGAGGGTGCCAGACATGGATAGGGACAGAGGGAGAGCCCCCTCCTTGGCTTGTGGGCATTAGAAGGTGCTCTGTGCAAGCAGCTGCTTTGCAGGTAATAGGAACAAGTGCCATGTCCAGTGCCACCTTCTCCTGTCCCAGAGGAATGGCTGGACTGGGAACTCAGACTTGTGTTTTGTCAGATCTTTTGTGAGGACACTGAAAGTGAGAGGTGGGGGTGCAGAGTGCGGGAGGTGTTTAGAAAAGAGCTAGCTTTCAGAATTGGGGTTATTGCATATGAAAGCATCACTCTCTGTTTTGAGAGGGGTGGCTTCTTGTCTGCTGAAGCTCCCATTGCTCTGCTCACTGTAATATGCTAAACACTGCTGGCAGTGTTTTACAAGGGTGTGGCTGTGGCTGGTGGGTGAGATGTGGGTGCTTTAAGGCTCGAGTGGGTTACAATAAGCATTTGCTCTTAGGTTGTATCCCTCTAATGGTGACCCTGGGCTGCAGGGCACAGGTGAGGAGCTTCGTGCTTTCAGCAGAAGCTGATACCTGCTGTTCTTGCAGTTGTAAACTTGGATATTGTATTTAAGAAGTAATAGGTTCTTCTAGTGAATTGGAGCCTGGTGCAGTGCACAGAGAGCTGGGGGTAGGGTCCTCACTGCTGTGGACTTCTCCAGTGACCTTTGCCGAATGACTCCTCTCTTCTCCTTTCCCATCTTTCCATTCCCATCCCTTTACCCTTTTCCTAATAGAATCAGAAACAGAGCAACACTGGGGTGGTCTGGGAGGGCAGAGCTGGGAGCTGCTGGGTGGTACCAGCATTGAAAATGAATATATGAGGAGATGGGGAAGCTGGATGCCCCTGCACCAGCATTTTGGAAACAAAATTCTGGGAGTGAGGCTGATTCCCAGAGGAGCAAGTACAGCAGCTGCTGCTAGGTCAGCTGAGGAAAACAACCGAGAGAAGCACTGAAAAAGTAGGTTTTGGAGCTGGGAGGTGTTTTGTTCCTCCCAGCTCTGAAGGTGCCACTCTCAGCTAGGAAGGCGCTTTTTGGAAAGCTTAAAGAAGGGGATGGGAAGAGCAGCAAGCTGTAAACGTTGGTCCAGGCTGTGGATTTGAAGCATTTGTGAATGCTGTGATGTTTGTCTTCAGAAACATTTCTTGCTTGTCATTTTTTTTATGTCACTCCAGATTTTGATGCAGTTTGACTTGTGGCTGACCCTGAGGACTAGGAGGCAAGTGATGCCTACAGGGAGCCGGCTGGAGCTCTGCAGCTTCTCCTGATTATGCTTTGAAGGCTCACTGAAGAGAGAATGGTGTCTCTCTTAAAATCTGCCATTTATTTTTAGGTTTACCTGGGAAGCCCTTTACACTAATTACCTAAAGATGGAAAGTGCCAAGCAAACACAGCCTGCTTCCAAATGTTGTGGGATTTTTTCCTCTTCTTGCATAAGAATGGCAGATTGGTGTAAATTTTTTGTGTTGTTTTGTTTAAGTCTTCAGATTTTTTGTGTGTCTTTAGGTGTCTTAAATTCTTGTGTTGGAATGTGCACAAAGAAGTGTGTGGCTAGAAGCCCAGCTCCATCCTCACATGCTTTTGTCTCCAGCCCATCTCAGCTTGTGTGTAGGTGGCTGGGAAGGAGGTCAGTTGGGGCTGCAGACAGTGCTGCAGTTAGCTGGAGAGGGATGTGGAGGAACCTGAGCCTTTGTTAGCATGAGCTGGGGTGATCCAGCCTAGAGAGTCCTGCCAGGTGCCATAGCCCCCTCTCCCTGTGCCCAATGCTTGCCCTTGGGTGTGGAGCATCCCAGCCCGTGTGCTTACACAATCATCTGCCTTGGACTGGGCTCCAGACCTGTCACTAATGTCCCAGTGATTGCTGGTATTCTCAGACTTCCCAGGGCTTTTTTTGTTCTCCACTGGAGCACGGCAGTGCTCTTAAAGAAATGTTGGTAAATGCTCCTTTTTCACCAAGGTGTCGCCTTGGTTTTCCCAGCAGAGAGGTTGTGATGGGATGCATCAGACTCAGAAGTGGCCCACAGGTCTGCAAGAGGATGAGAAATTAAAGTGCTGGATTGGGGCTGGTGGGCTTTCTCTTGATGTAAATCTCTGATTTAGTGTGGGGCTGTAGGATGCTCCTGGGTTGTTGGGCTACTTCATTTATGTGGTTGGGGGTTTCACCAAGAGTCACAGCAGCATCAGCTGGAGGAGCACCCTGGAGTGGAAGGGATCTTTAATTCAGGTCAGTGTCCTGTGTGGCAGTGTTGGTTTGCATTTAAAAAGCCCCAAACTTATGGCAGCTGTTGCTGAGGAAAGGTTGAACATGTCAGCCTCAAGGTTGAACATGTTAGCCTCAGGCAAAGGAAACAGAGGTAAGTAGATGTGCTGGGAAAGACCACCATCTCTTCTGCCTTGGTATCTGGGGCCAGTAGAGTGAGATGTGGACAGGGAGCCATTTCATCCTTCCAGCTTAACTTTTTTTTTTTGCTTTGCATCCCCTTTTGAAAAGATAGGAGGTTTCCACTCCAGCATATCTTGCCATTTATAAGTCTTTATGCCAATACTTTCCTTGGTGTTGGAATTTCTCCCTGAGGAAAACCATTATTTGAGGGTAAGATGCCTTATTCAGTACCTTAACTGAACATCCACAAATCTCCAGCCAACCTTTCCCATCCCCACCTGGGATATAAAAACCTCCTCAGAATTTGAAGCTCCCACAGACAACATGAAAGGCTGGAAATGCATCTTTGTTTTCCAGAGGTAGAAATTCAATATAAGCAGTGGTCAGGGCTTAGGAAAAATTGCAGATTCCATTGGACTTGCCATTAGTCTGTTGTTTTCTTAGAGCAATTATGGCTGTAGTTGAGATGGGCAGCATCAGTGGAAATGCCTTTGTGTTCCTAGGTTGCCTTTGTGTTCCTAGGTTTCAGAGATTTT
Source organism: Toxostoma redivivum (assembly GCA_013397375.1). NCBI lineage: Eukaryota > Metazoa > Chordata > Aves > Passeriformes > Mimidae > Toxostoma > Toxostoma redivivum. Next base: position 1,379,847 of record VXBI01002031.1, on the reverse strand, counting down.
CCCTTTCACACTTCAATTCAGCAGGTCCAGGATCAAGGCCAAACCTTTTCTTTTCTACATAACTAATAGAAAGACAGCCAATTCAGCAGAATTTCTGTAAATAGCCTGTTCCAGATGAATTGTGAATTGTGTATGTGAATGCCAGTAGGGCTAACACAAGGGTTAGTTTGCCAAAGAAGATGGAAATCTTGTGTTGGGGAAGCAGGCTTCTGAAACACAATGTCAGATTACAGCAAACAATGTTTCTGCAGAATCTAAAAATGTAGTCGTGAAACTGCCCAAAATGCAGAGAAGTCTAGACCCATGGCACTGAAGGACAGCATTCAGTGGGTGAGTTCTGGTCACGCAGAAAACACTCAGCATCAGCTGAAAATCCTGCAGTAGCCCAGCAGTGAGCTGGGCCCTTGAACACGTGCTGAAAGAACTCCTCCAGTATTTTTAATATTTTTTTTTTTACTGACAAAAGCCAGCATCTGTTGGAATAGTCATGATGTGGTTTGGAGGTACTCTGCCTTTAGCATCACAAGGAGGTCACTCAGTTGGGCAGTGGTCCAGGACATGGCTGTCCCCCAGCAGTGATGCTGTCCCTGGAGTTCAGCCTCCACAGGAGCAGCTGGATTCAAGGTCTGTCAACCTTTAAAAGCCATCATGGGTGGGTGGGGGGTACATTGTTCCTTCATGCTATCTGCCTTGTAACTCCTTGCACACATGCTGCTGTGCTGGCCTGCTGGATTGTGCAGTCCCAGGAGAGCCAGGCTACAGCTTTGTGCTTGAGGAAGGGCAGTGAGAAGGCTGCTTCTCAGGCCATCCATGTGTCTTTGGACTGGGCTGGCTTGGGCTCTGTGAATCATTGGCATTTAGCTTTGTGCAGAGAAAGCACAACACATTTGCTTACTCATGTTATTCACTACAGCACAACCTCCATCTTCCAGCCTTTTTCTCCCTTGTGGCAATCTTGGAGATTTGGTTTGGGTCTTTTTTATTTGCATCTGTATTTAATAGCCAAAGTCTGTTATGGCCAAGGAAATTTGGTGGTTTTCTCATGCTGTTCCACAGCAGATACAGGGCTGCAGAGTGGTGCCAGCAGCTGCACAGGGCACCTAGCAGGGGATTAGCCAAAGGGCTCACAGACAGCACAATTTTGAGCTATGTCATATGTCTAAGATGACTCTTCTTCCTCCAAATGTGCTGTCTTTCTTCTAGAAAGAGCCCTAAACCTGTGATATGGTGCCTGGGGTTGTGTTTAGCGAGGCCTCTGCATGTCACCAGTGGATTTAAACACAGTGAGGGCAGTGTGTGAGCCCCTCCCTCAGCTGGCTGAGCCCCTGGCAGTGAGGATGCCAGAAGCCCCAGTCAGCTGTAAGGGCATCCTGCATCCCCTGGGAGGGGATGCATCTCCTGGCAGAGCCACAGCAGTGTGCACCTTTGCTCTGCTAATTCCTGCCTTCAGCACTATTTCAGTGCTAGGGAATGTTCCTTGGGTTTGGGGAGCCCATAGCTGAGTTGACATGGGGAGAAATCCAGTGACAGGCAAGAGCAAATGCTCCTGAGAGCTCCAGCAGAGGCTCCCAGTACTGGGTTTTCTTCTTCCCTCACTGGTAACTGTCTACAACCTGTTTGGGAAGGCACTTGAGAAGAAATAAGGTAATTACATAATTTAATAACAGATGTGAGAGTGCCATTCTGAGCACACCAGCAGTGTGAAGGAGCTGGGGCTGTGGAACGTGACTTGTTTTGCACGGGAGAGATTAATCACATCTACTCCTGGGAGACAGGTCTGCTAGAGGTGGTTGTGTTGGATGCACTGTTCATACTGCTCAAATTAGGCTGTGTACAAGAAATAATAAAAACAGGAGAAGAGAATGCCAGCAGAAGGGATCAATAACTTGAAAGCATTTTAATTCAAAACTAGAAAAATGAAAGAGGTTATGGGCAAGCAGAGTATGTTAATAAAGGAAAATGAGTATTTGTTACTGCTGGTGTGAAATGAGATAATTTAAGAGATGTTCTAAGTGCCTTTTGTCACAGTTAATGCCTTTTGTTAGGTTTCCAAGCAAAATGGAGCCTGTGACTTTCAATTTCAGGGTTCTCAGATGATCAAAATACTGTGGGGCAGCCTGATCATCTCATGCTTTACTGGAATGAGGTCATCAATAACTTTCGCCTGGGTGTGATTTACACAGTTGTCAGTGTCTGAATTGCCATAATATGTCTCTGCCCAGGAAAAATGGTGCATTTGGAGGGGGGGAAAATCCAACAAAGCAGAAGCTCTCTGGGTAGTTGGTTCACTGCTAATAATGGATACAGAAAAGTGATTATTTGTGATCCTTTCAAATAGAAAGGCTCAGCCTCTAAAGCTGGAGGCATGGAAGCTGTTACAAGGTCAAGCAGTGTCCTTTAAGGAGAAATACGTGGCAAATACTGTCACTGCCAGATAACACATCTGCAGCATCATGAAAAGTACATCTGAAATTAAGATTAAAGGTGCTTTGCACTCATATGGAGAGGGGGGAAAAGAGAAGATAGAGATGAAATCAGAAAAAAGAGGATTATCTTTTGGTGGGTGACAAGCAATAGCTCTGGCCACAGAGAGATTTAAGCAGCAAAGTGCTCAGTAACCCGGGGAATTATCAAAGGTTTCTGCAGCTGCTTCCAACTGATGGTCTTCAAGAGCCTGAAATTCTTTTGTTTGAACCTTTTTCTCACCCCAAGCCTGTGTATGTATGTGCACATGCAAAATCTCATCTGTAGCCCCATATGTCAAGCTGGAAATGCAAAAACCAGAGGCCCTGGTCATCCTCACTTGAAGGAGTCTGCTTTAATTTTAGATGCCTTAGTTTGCACTGAGGCAAAAGGGGACCTGACCTGCAGCTTTACTAGTAGACCTCATCCTTTTATTGACTTACACCACAGGTCAGGGCACCAAGAGCTTCTAAAAATGAAGTCACTGTGTCTTGGCAGATGTTTTCAAGTCTCTGCTTTCATAAATGGGGCTGAGGAGCTTCGCTGAAGGTCCTGCAGGAGAAACTGGATCTCTTGACTGATGGGTATGAGGTAAAGTTAGCTTATTTTTAGGTGTTGAGAGGAGGGCACTATGTTTTTTGAGTCTCATGCTGACAAACTCTAGTTTGTGAAGATAGGTTTGGTTGTAACCTCTTTGAGGTGTAGAAGGACTTAGACCCTCAATATCTATGGTGTGGCAGTGGCTTCACAGGTGGGAAATTTGGATTTGTGTTTCCAACTTAAAGTGATCCCAAAGGAAAATACCTTCCCTGAAGCAGAAGGAGAAAGATCCAAGGGATCAAATGTGCTTCTCCTGCACCTTGGGAAAACACCACAGCCAACCAAAACCTCTGGGTTTTTCATTCAGATTGGACCCCTCAGTGCAGATTTTGTTTTTGCAAAAACTTAAAAATGTTTGGGGTTTATTCCATTGTGGAAAAAAGAGTGTGTTTGCAAGTCTCAAGCATTTGGGAGAACACTGTTGGTTTCCTGGTGATCATTGGTACCCAGGGCTGCTGGTCTGCAGTTCTGCTTGCTTCCTCTGTGGCAAGATACTGACATCCAGATTATCAGATCCATAAATACCCAGGCATCTGGGAGGCCTTCCTGGTGTCTTGTCTGTAGCTGACCTTTCATTTTGCTGGCAGAAAAACGAAGATTAGCCTTGAGATCAGCAGACTACAGTGAACATTGCACATCCATGCTGTAAGATAAAAATAGAAACTGGAAAGGGGAAATATCATACCTGTTAAAGATCATCCATGTGCTATTAATGTCCCAGTGACCAGGCCTCTCCCTGAGCTTGTCAAAGCTTTACTTGCATAAAAAAGTTGTGTCTGAACTACAACAACCTCCCAAGTTTATGTCCTTCTTACACATATGTGGACCTTGCTTTCTCCATTTTTTCATGTATACAAACCAGGCTTATCAAAGGAGCATAGTGTTTAATCCAAGGCAAGCCTCAGAAGAATAAAGTACTTTGGGTTTCTTAGTCTGGTACAAAAATCTTTCTGCATTTCTTGGCATTTAGTTATTAATGAGGTATTTGTTCTTTTTGCCTAAAAACCTCCCAGCAGTCAGCACGTGTGTGCTATGCAAATTATTTGTGGTTTGGTTAAATACTGTTTTACTAGGAAGGGGAATAACTGGAATTAGTAGAGGAAAAATAAGTAACATTAACCCTCTGTAGGCTGTTCCCTTGTTAATTATTTTGATTATTTGGCTCTTGAGCTGAGTGTGCCACTGTTGTAAATGGCAATTTGGGACCTGGGTTTAAATAGTCATGTACCCCTGAGTGCTTAGTTTGTGTGGCAGTGGTCCAAAAAACTGCCAGCCTCCTAATTAACACACTTTTTCAATGGACAATATTAATATTCATACTATTATACTGTAAAATGAGTAATTTGAATAGACAGAATGCCTTGCACTCTCTTGATCTCTTGTGGACTAACCTACAAAAGGCCACTGGCACTTATCCTTTCAGGCCTTAATGGGTACAAAGGCTTCTAATAAAACTGTTTGGAGCAGAGGTACCTAGAAATGTGTAGCAAATAATAGTGCATGTGGTAGGGATGGTGATAATTTGTTAGAGTGGTGAAGGAAAATGTGAAGGGAAGTGGTTGTAATAGATGAGCACCTCCAAATGATGGAGGAGTGTGGCAGCTCTTGGGGGTGACTGGCCCCATAACATCCATCTAAATGATGTCAGCCTGGCAGCAGTGATGCAGGAGTCCCTCCTGAGATGGTGCTTAGAGAAAAATAGTACTGAGGGGGAGAAAGCAGATATATGTCTGACTGGAAAACAAAAGACTCACAAGGCTGGTTTGTTTTATTGATGCCCACCATTAGAGGCTACCACAAGATCTACTACTGAGTTCAGCAAAAGGAATGGAAGTACAGAGAATGCTGTGAAAGAAAGGGGATTGATTCACCCAGGGAGAAAAGCAGAGGTGCAACTGAAGCAGGAAACACTGGATTTAGCAAAGAGGTTGAGGTGTGAGTATTGTGGGGTATATTTGGGTAAGCCCAAATCAGTTACTGAAGGATCCAGGTAACTCCATTCACTTGAGATATGTTCCCTGTGTGTGCACAAACCATCCCTATAGTAGACACCCTCTGCTTCTCCCAAGGTCTGACTGACCTTGAGTCCTCAAAGAAAATCTGGCTTTGGGGTCAGTATTGAGGGCAAGCTGCTGCTGAAAAAAACAGACAAGTCTCAGCACATCTTCAGTGCAGAGAAGGCTTTTAGCTGGGGGAAGGAGCTTTGCAGTTGCTTCATCCTCTAAGGAGCCCTTGTAGTGCAAAGAGTGCAAAGGAAGGAGATCTTTTGGTAGCTGCAGATTTGGCTGTGGTCCCTGCAGGCCTTGGGATCCTGCAGAGAAGCTGGTCTGTCTTCAGCAGCAGAGGAGAAAACCTGTGTGAGTGCAGGATTGATGACAGCAAATTTGACTGGCTTGGTGTAGGAATGAGATCACTTTCAGAAGCATCAGGGGAGACTTTGAAGAATGGATGAAAGGGAGCTGAGTGAGAGGGCAGCTGTGGACACAGATTACCTGGACCCAGGATAGTTTTTGGTGGCGTCACACACAATCTGTGCATTCCCAGGGCCTGGCACCAGTCATGGTCTCTTATGGAGGATGCAGACACACCTTAGTCTCAACAAGCAGAAGGCATCTGTGAAGAGCAGTGTTGTTCAGCAGAGGAAGGTGACTCTGGAGTACTACAGGGCTCTCTGTTTAAACTGATTTAGTTCACTTTGTGTATGGGCAGCTTTGGCTTCTGAATGAAAACCCTGGAAACCAGCTGCTCAGTCAGAGCAGCAGACCCCTTTCTGCAGAGCCTGTCCTGACTCTGCTCTACTGGCTGCATCTTCGTGTCTGTCTGTGGTCTGTACGAGCTGTTGGAATGGGGCAAACCACTTTTCCTGAAGGTAACTCATCAGCCCCTCTGCCAGCAGCCAAGGTTGGGAGACCAGACTGAATTACCCAGCTGACTTTAGCTGCTGCCTTCCAGCTGGGGGTAGGACCTAAAGCATTTGTATGTCTGCCTAGGCTGCATTCCTTGTCTGTTCAAAGATGAGTGGCATCTCCTCTTCTCAAACAGCTTCAAATATCTCTTTCTCTGGTATGTTCAGGATGGGCACTTACCTTTGATACTACCTGTGGGCTCTTCCCATAATCTGGGATTTGGTGGATCCCATGCAAACTCTGAACATGGATGATTTACACTCCATTACATTTTCAAACCCTGATGCATTTGTGCATCCAACCAGCACCAGTGACCATATTAGCGATCACTTGGTGCATCGTGTTCCAGCTGGATCACATCCCCATCTTCATTAAATAATCATCCTGAGAAATGGACTCATAGACTCACCTGCACTGAGCTCTGGTACTTGGAGAGCAGCTCTGTGGGTCTGTTCCCATCAACTTCTGGGTATGCACATTCCCATAGATATCAGCAGGACTGCTGCTTAGTCTTTCTGGCTCTGTTAACTCAATTTAATATTACTTACTATAGATCTTACTTTACTTTTTAAGGTGAAAGAAGTATGTTTTCAGGCTGTGCCAGATATTTCTTGAGTCTTAAACAAAGGACCCACTGGAAAGGTTGGAGACATCCTGTTAACTGGGAGCTCATGGAAAAATTAGAGGCTTTTAGAGCCCAGGTTAGTGTTGTGAACGAAACACTGAAAACCTGTTTTGTTATTGCAGCATTATGTGAACTAGCAAACCTCCTACAAGGAGTTTTGAATGAGTGGAAAATAATAGTCCACATCCCAGATGCTTTTCCACAGTGGCCTTGGGGGCTGGCTGGGGCTGGCAGGCTCCCTTCAGCCCTGACTTTGCCTTCCACAGCTCCCTCCCTTGAGCAGAAGATATTTTGGTAAGTGGTGAAACAGCCAGTGAGGCAAAAAAAACCAAAACAACAAACCCAAAAAAAAAAAAAGGGAGAGAGGAATAATAATAATAATACATCTAATACTCAAGCCAGTTGGGAGGGGAGGGAAGCTGGGCCGAGTGGTGCAGAGCTGTGACTCACAGGCAGCTCCACTCCCGTGCCGAGCCAAGCGAGCGCAATCCTGCAGCATCTCTGCTGACAGCCTTGGCAGCTGCCAGCCACAGGGCTGCCCTGCTTCCCACATCCACAGTCCTTTCCAGCCTGCTGTCTCCCACCATGGATGCTGCCCAGCCCATGCCTCTGCCCTTTGCTCCAGCGAGATCGAGGAATGGGAATTGTGTGTCTGGAGCGAGGTGCCTGGTGCTGGGTGGCACTGCTGGGCACCCTCCTGCTGGGCACATGCTCTGCTGAGCTGAGCTCCCTCACTGCTGCTTCCATCTGCCCATGTCTTTGCTGCCAGAGTTCATAGAAGTACCAAAATTTTCCTGCCCAGACTTGCTTGTCCTTAGGTGTCCTCTTTTTGTAGAGCGGTTTTGTTTTAATTGATTATTTTTTGGAACTTTAAGGAAGAAGCCTCAGAGAAGGCCTTAAAATAGAGAAATCATGTAAGTTTAAATATTTTTGAGGAAGGCTGGGAAAATGTTCTGCAGCCTGCTCTGTGACCTTTCCATGTCTCCTAGGAGGCTGAGATCAACTTATTTTTGAATAATCCCCCATTTGCATTGAAAATATGGAAAAACTCATTTGTATAGCTGCATGTTTTGCTTCAAGGTGAATAGAAGTAAGTCTCAAGTGTACTGACTGGTGGCAAGCCAGGGCTGATGCCAGGAGGGTGTGTCCATCAGAACACCAAGGCACAGAGCATGATTTTTTGTTTTTATTTAATCTCATGAGAAGGCTACAGTTAGCCAGGCCAGGCTTAAGGTCAGGCTCAGCTCCGCCTAAAAGCTCTCATGGCATTTTATTCAGTTGAGCTTTAGAGGGTTTATTGCTTCATTTTTTAGCCTCAAGCCAGGAATTGTTTCCCCCTTTTTGCAGGAAGGATATTTTCTCACAGATCCTTTGCTGATGACAGAAGGAAATTCTTCTGAGCCAAAATATTCAAATGATGGTTTCCTTCTAGGAAAAAAAAAATCCCTTTTTCCTTTTTTTTTTTTTTCTCTTCACTGTAAAATGTGTGTATAGCACAATACCTATCTGGGGAATGTGCCTTATTTTTAAGCTTTGGTTCCCATTCTGGGGTTTTGCTTTGTTTTTAACAAGTCTGTGCAGCATGAGCTGCTGCTGTTCCAGCTAACTCTGCTCACTCCACATGGAGACATTTAATGAGAGGTCTTCCAAGGCTCCCCTTTCTTAGCCACATGCCTTTTCCTTCCCTGGCCCGAGGTGAAGTGTGGCTGCTCCTGGAGGAGCATGGAGTGCCCTTTGTGGGAGCAGCTCGTGGCAGTGGCTGCTGAGGTGACAGTGCCCTCCATTCCAGCTGGAGCAAAGCTGTCAGCCAGCAGCCCAAGAGGAGCACAGAAATGAACTCTTTATTTTCTAATTACTGTTATTTTGGCAGATTGTTCTGAAGGGTCTGTAACTGATCTCTGCTGCCGTGGCTTTGGCAAGGGGTGGCTCCAGCCTTGCCTGCAGAGCTGTGTTGTCCTGGTGCAGCATTCTCAGCCTTTGTCAAAACACTGTTTCTTGCTAATTTTCTGTAATGATGGAGGTACTTCAAGCTGGGACTGAGCAGGTAGCAAAAACTGCAGTGGACGGATCTGTATGTTTATCCATCCTTCCTTGCCCCCTGGGATCCCCGGCTGCCCCAGGCAGTGCAGGTAATAGAGATGCTATTCTGGAATAGCCACTCTGATGTCAGGGTTAGCCAGGGAGATGTCAAAACACATACTGTTTTGAACAGAATGAGGTATCTGCTTACAAAGCAAATTACTTCTCTTGGTTAGGTTGATTTCCTCACAGCTTTGCAAATTCTGAGCTGTGTAGAGGTGAGGCAGGCACCCAGCTTGCTTGGTGTTGCAGTGAGGAAAGGAGATCACCTCTGTGGTTATTTAAGGATAAATCAATCAACGCTCAATCTCATCCATATTTCTCTTAATGTGTTTATTTATGTGCTCAGCCCAAGCACATGAACAACTGTTTTAGAATCAGGGGGGAAAAGATGCTCCAATCAAAATGGAAAATTACTTTCTGCAGCATTTTATCTTAAATCCAGTCTCAGTTATTGCTCCAGGACTAGTTGTGAGTGATGAAGAACTAGGAGCCAGCAGATTATTTCAAATTGCTTTTCCCCGCCCCCCCCCACCCGCCGAGGAGACAGAGGAGGGGAAAAAAGCTGTTAGGGCTCTTACGCCAACATGTAAGAGGGTGAGAGGGAGTGGTCTGGGGAAGCCCCAAGGGGTTTGCTGCTGCCAGGGTGGTGGCACAGGGGTCCCAGCCCTGCACCTTGGGGTCACACCCTGGCCTGTCAGAGGGAACAGTCACTGTTCCTTCATAGGGACAGGGGAATGCATGGTGGCAGGACACCTGGAGGCAGGCAGCTGAGTCATGGCTGCAGCAAGGGCATGCTTGGGGGGCAGGGACCATCACCCTGGTAGCCCCAGAACATCCTTGCCTGTCCTGTGGGGCTTCAGAGGGGACCCAGCGCAGTGAGGAGGCATCACCTCCAGCAACTAAGTTTTTCTTCATTCCCATCATCTTTCAATTCTGTAGCAGCATTTACATTCATATCCATTTTTTCCCTGGCTGCTGCTGCATTTGTGCCGGGGGAATCTTTTTGGCGAATGCCTGTGACAGAAATGTGTTTTCTTATCCCTTGAAGCTGAAAGCCATAAAGAAAAGAATGAATTTAATGAACAGACCTTGCCGAATCACCACCTTGAAGCTCTAGCTGCTCATGTGAATCAAAACTGGCTGAAAGTAGGTCATATAGTAAAAATGAATTAGGCTTACTTCACATTTTATTGACTCTGCCAGTTTTTCATTCATAGAGGCATGTATGGAATGTATCTTGTCTTTTTAATACTAGGCTGAGGTAAAAGAGGAGAGTACTGGTCCTCATTCCCTCCCTTGTACCTTGCATGTTTCTGGTGGTTGATTATATGATGGCTGGAGTCTCTCTTTCCCGTTTATTTATTCTTCTATTGTCCTGCACTCAAGAACTGCTTATTTGATGACCAAACTCCCATAGTACGTTCACAAGTGGGAATTCAGCCTGGTCCCAAAAGTTTATGTAACACCTAAATTAGTCTTAAAGCTTCTGGAAAGGGTTGAAGTGGTGAGGTGGAGCCAGTCTGCAGGCAGAGGGGTTACACTGGCATCTTCTCCTTGGGGCTGGGCTGGGCAGCATCGTGTGGCTTAGCACAGGGAGGGGTCAGTCCTCTGCTTCCAGCCTCTACCCCTGTGAGAAATCCTGGATTTCAGGGTGGTTTGACCTACCTTACCATCTGGCAGATGATGAGCTTCACCTGTTAATTCATGCAGTGTGGCTCAGCTGCATCTTGGGTAGCTTATTCAGATCAAACTTTTAATTTTGGTGTAAATCCTTCAAGCATCAGTGGTTCTACTGCTTGTCCATCAATCCCTACTCATGATTAATTACTCACACTCATAAATGATGCTCTTTATTTCCCATTAGTCTTTGTCTGTTTTCAGTTTGGAGTCATTTGTTCTTGTGGTCTTTGTCTGCCATTTTCTGCCTGTCTGGAATTGTGATTTCTCCTGAAATTTCTGCTGGAATTAAACAATCTGGCCTTGGCTTTAACAAGAAGCTGGGAGAAAGAGGATGGAGAGAATGCAGAAGCACTGCAGTGGTGGGATCCCTGACTGTCCATGCAGTGTTCATTTAAAAGGCATTTTTTAAGGGAGACACATAATACAGAACACGGAGATTTTGTCTTGTGTTTGGGATTTCTGTTGTGGCTAATGGTGAAACAGAGGATGAGGGCAGCTTCTGTAATGATGGATGATTTTTTCCTGCCTTCCTGTCTGTGTTGCCTATTCTAGCTGGCATATATACTTTAAGGAGGTGAAAAATCCCTACTGATAAATTAGGATTTGTTTTGCAACCTTTTCTCTGCGATTACAGCTAACTGCTTTGATCTCAGCTGAAGACCTTTATCCAGTGACAGAATATAAATCTTCTCTACCTGTGGTTTCATAATTTAAAGAAATACAGCCAGAAGCTGTCTGGTTAGGAAGAGAAAGTCCCTACTGGTAGCCCTGTACCAGCTGACTGGGGAGGGCACAGCAGATAATACAAGTAGCCTCTGTCCTTATAATTACTGCTGGACAATCCACACATTGCCTAAAATCCCAGCTTGAAAAAATTAAACTGTTTAATCTTGTATAATACAATGTGAGACATAGATGAAGGCCTGTAAGTAAGCCACTATTCTACTCCAGAAAAGACCTTCATTGACTATTATGTGAACAATAAATCTTCCATTTTCTGTTAAGAAACAGTAATTACAGAATCTTCAGCTGTGATGCATATCTCCTGCTGACAATAAAAGTCTGTCCTCCAGCATATCATCAGCATCTTGGTGATGGATGCTGTGGACTACACTGTAAAGATAATATAAAATACTGTCTGTAGTATGTGCTGGCAGCCCTTTTTTAAGCCTTATGAGTACAGATTGGGAAGGTGCTCTGTATCCAGGAACATGTCTTGTTTGTCACACTTTCTGTTTTTAACAGTTCCAAGATATTTTTACTGTCTGGCTCTTGCTTGCTAGCAAGGAGCTCCAGGGAGATAAGCTCTGCTCTTTGGAAGGTAGGAAGCTGCCTCAGTGGACATGTCAGAGAGAAATGACCTCTTTCACTGCTCCACCAGCAAAATCGAAACAGAAAAACTGAGTGGATCAATGAGAGCCATAATCCAGTTTCCCAGCATGGAACTGGGTCACGGGAAGCGCAGGCGGGTCGGGGGCTCAGCAGCTGCCTGGAACCAGGAACCTGCCTGTGGGTGTGGCACTCAGGGACACCTCAAGGTCACATCCAGCTCCTGTTCCCCTTCCATCTGATGGGCACTGGCTGCCCTACAATGGGTATTGGTATGGGAATGGTACCAGTTCTATTCCTGGTACCCCTCAGGTGAGGGGGTCAAACAGGAATTGCCTTCTAAATACATCATTGTTAGGCTGATGGGGACACTGCTGGAAGGCAAACGTGGAGTCTCTGGCTCAGCATCTGCTGCCCAAGCTGTTCCTGGAAGCAGATTCTCCTGCACCTTGTCATCACTGCTTACAGGAGATCTTCACTCCAGATACCATGGACCCAGCAGGACCATGGAGTTCCTGATAGAAAGTGTTGTGATGAGCTAGTCTTGGGCAGAAATGGAAGAATAATTGTGATGAAGTCAGTATGAAAAAGGAAATTTTGCCAATACTTTGCGAAGTGCACATTTTAAATATACACTCCTCAGCAGTAGCCACCAGGCTTTGGCTCTGCTTCCAGGCCATCCATAGCCACTGAGGGCTCTCTGGCTTTAAAAGTGGATTCCATTTTTTTGGTGTTGAGGAAGGTAAGAGTTTAAAGGGCTGGAGCAAGATGAGCTGTTTTTAATTCTCAGACTGTTTCTTGAGAAAATATTTCTTAAAAAGAGTTGCAATCTTATCAAATGCCTGTACATCTAAATTTAGTGAAAATTTTGAGATTTTTTTTTTTTAGTTTATTTCTTTTTTCGTGGCCTATTGGTTTATAATCCTGCAGGAGTTGTGTGACAGCAGAGACTTGGCCTCTGTTTTGGAGAATGCTCAGGTAGATCTGATTTGCCAGAAGTCTCATTACAGAGCCTCTTTGATTTCCCTAGAATTCAGAGCGAATCAGGGTCAGGGTGTCAGGTTGTTGCCTGCTTTGGCTGTCACGTTGCAGCACAGACTTTTGCCATGCAGGGTTCACATGCCTGAGACTTGAAACCACCTCCATAAACATTGGGAGGTACGTGCATGCCTCCGTCAGTGTTGCTGGGGGCTTTGGCCAAGTCCTAGCTGGGGTTCTTTTAAAAAGACTTCAATTAGGCAAGCAGGTGATGTGCTTTGACTTTCAATTTTCTCTCATCTCTTGCCTCTTCCAATCTGTTCTTAAACCGTTGTGCATCAGGCACACGAGGAATGGTTTGAAGAGAGCATTAAAAAGACAAATAGCCAACTTTTGTCTTTAGTAGCTGCATTTCTTTTTTCCCTTTCCCTCCTGTAATGTATTGTTTCTCTGTTATTTCCTTTTTTTCCCCATTTCTTCATTTATTTATATCTTTCCCCGACTGAAATTGCCCTAGTTACAGCTGTCACATCCTCACTTTGCAGTGGTCTGATTTGGCAGCCCTGTTCCCTGGTAAAACTTACAGACAAATGACGGCGTTTAACTCGCAGCATCCTCGGTTGCTCTGCACTGTCACAACAAGATTAGAGCAATTCATGTAAAAAGTGGAAAACCCAGCTGTCTTCTAGGAGGAAAGTCTATTCCTTCATTCCTTCACAGGATGTGAAGATGGAGCAGTTTTTTGTGGAGAGCTGCAGGCTCTGTGGTTGCACATCCGTGTTTAAGCCACATTAAGTGTGTGCTGCATCCTCCTCTATTAGTGAGGGTTTCATGGTGTTCTCTGTCCATCTTCTGCTTGTTGTCTGGAGCTGGAGTCAGCTGGGCACCATTTCATTGCTGCTGGTTTAAATCCCAGGCTGAGCCATATTGCTCCTTGGAAATGAGCAGAAATAACTTGCTGAGATGACTGCCTAAATAATTTACTCTTGGAGGAGCATTCTTTGTGTGCTCCCTGAAGCAGTGATGAGGAAGGAAGTAGGATGCTTCTCCTGCACAGCAGCACATTGCAAAACATCTCCACTTCTTTTTCAGTGACACAGACAGATTTTGCGGGCCATCTTAATGTTCTGCTACCTCCTGTCCAGTGACTGATGTGATCCAATTCAGATTATACAGAATTTTTCTTCCTGTCAGGAGCAAAAATTGGCCTTGCCTTGTGGCTGGTGACAGAGGAGCTCCTGGCATTTCCTGAGATGACTCATCTCTCACCATGTTGATACATTTGGAATGACTTTGAACTCTGTGGTGCTTTGGTAATTAATTTGGCATCTCCCTGAAAGGGCTTTCAACAGTGACTCCTTGTGACTTTTTTTGCTGTGTAAGTCATTGAGCTGTGGTGATGAGAAACTTTGTGGAAAGAGGAACTTTTTTGGGTTTCCTTGCTGCAGGATTAGTCAGATAATGCCCAGTGGACTAGAGCTTGAAAAGGATCAGATGTGTGTGGTCAAAGCACAGGACTAGGATTGAAGAGCTGAATGTTTCTGCTGTGTGACGCAGTTTTGGTATGATCAGGGCTGTTGACCTTTCTGTACCATCAGCCCAACAGGGACATTGCTCACTTTGTTACAGTTCTTGGTAACTGATGCCAAAACCACGTTTTCTAGCCAGTCCTTCTGAACTCCCTAGGGAATGCTGAATGGGCTTGTCAGCCTGATGAAGCTCTGGGGGGGCTTGGTGTAGTCCATGGATTGAGAGAGGGGTCATGGGGGACCCAGGTCCTCTGCTGCAGGAGAGCTCCACAGGCATGGATCTCTGCAGGCAGATGTGCCTGTGCCTGAGGAGGACCTTCACAGCCTTCATGGGGCTGTGACCACTCTGAGTGCTGGCACTGGCTCTGCATCCCTGCAGCACTGGGGTAGATCACATCCCTCATGGAGAAGATTCAGTCCTGAACCTGTTTTTGGCAGTGCATGGAAGGGTTGGGGCTGGTGAGGGTATTGCTTCTGTGAAGCACCAGAGGCTGCTCTTGATTTCATGAATTTATGGCATGTTCCTCACCATGGAAGCAGGTTTTAAAAAAAAGGGAAGCGTGGTAGTTTGTTGTTTGGGAATACACTTTGTTACAGGAGCAGCCTTGTGCTCTTAAGTGAATGGTGCCATAAAGGAAAGGGTGGGTTGCTGTGATAAAACACTGTGATCTGGTACAGATGCTGCACTTACTACAACATCTATTGCTCTGTTAGGGACCACACTGCTCAGTAATGCTGTGGCCCCACGGGGAGTGCACAGGAGAGGATAAGCAGCTGACAGATGAATTTAGCTGAAGGTGATCCAAGAAGCACCCTTTAAAATATACTGGTAAGGATAGAAAAACTTCCTGCTGGTTTTAAAAGAAGTGGAACAAGTGGAGTCAGAGGTCTCCTGTGCCCTCCAGTTTGTGGCATATGTGTGTCCCCTGGACAGATCCTGCTCAATCCATACCTGTCTGCATCACAGGCTTCTTACTGTAAGAAAATGAGAGTCTTTTTTCAGAGTGGCTTTGAAAGGTGCTGGGTTTTTTTTACCAAATACCTGGGACCTAGTTTTGATCTTCACAGAACAACTTTTGTACCGACAGTTTGATATGAACCTTGGCTGTGCCACCATGAAAAAGCTGGGATTTTTACAAAGGCTGCTGTTCATGGAAATAATATAAAAATTTTATTTGTTGTCAATACATGAATGCCCACGCTGAAGATGAAAACTCATCTTACAAACTGCTCTCTAAATTATACCCATGTGGTGTTTGGAACATTCTGCTCAACCCTTTTAATTAAAGACTAAACTCGTTGAGACAGTTACTTTCCCTCCCCTCATCCCCTTTTGCTTTTTTGCTGTTTCCTTAAAACATATTCCCTCTGTTGGGAGGAATGACTGAATTCTGTTGCTCCTTCATCTCCCAAATGTCCAAAGGTATGTTACTTTCTGGAAGGAGTATATGCAGTGGGATGGGCTTGCTGTAGGAGGAGCAGAACTGAACTTGTGGTCCCTTTTTTCCAGGGAGCAGCAAAGCCCAGTGGGTACCATGCTCTGACCCCAACCTGTGGGTGAGTTGCCGTGGCCAGATAATGTGTCACCCAAAAAGCCTTGGCTGTTACATACCCCGCTCTTCTGCTTTTACTGGCAAAGTGGTCCCTTTTGGTCCATGATGGTCACCTCAGGGGCCACCATCACAGCAGTTTAGTTCCCTGTCGTGCCAGAAACCTTCTCTTTGGTAAGCATCACTTTTTGTGGTTTATTTTCCCTTCTCATCTGTGACTGTGGAGTTGTTAGTGGTGTTGTAGGTCCTGGAGCTTCTGCAAGTCTGTCAGTGCTAGGAAAGCAGTCAGAGGCTTTGATGTGTCAGGTCAGCTGAGCTCAGCGTAGCGTGAGGGTTCAATTGTGCCACCTAAATAAACAGCATTCTATCCAGTCAGCTCTGCTTTCCCTGCCTGCTGTGAGAACAGCTGGAGATGGGGTCTCTGAGAACAGAAAGGCAGCAGTGATGTGAAGAGATGAGCGAGGGACCTCTCTGATGTGAAGTGATCATCGCAGAAGGGCCTGGTGGTGGACCTTGCATATTGGTGTGCCTGTTGCCTGTGCAAGGAGCAAAGCTCTCTCTGTAGTCTGCTCTTGTTCTTCTTAATCACTTAATATCTATTTTCTTCTTGATGCCTTGTGAATAAATGGTATCAGTCCTGGGATTAAAGTTCAAATAAGAATCTCTTGTAAGACTGAGACCATGTTCTCTTGTGAATGGTGTGCATCTACACCAAATGGCTTAGGAGTCAGGGAGCAAATGACTATAATGAAAAAATTGCTCTCACGAAGCACTGTGTTCTCACACTCTGTTATAGGAGAATCCCAGAGAGTGTGTTCAGTGGTGTCTTTGCAGAAATAGATGGGCAGAAGGGACTGTAAGTGGGACGGGTGCTCTTATATCACACAGAAGGAGAGAGCAATCTCATTCTTGCTGTTCAGAGGAGCAGAATGCACCTATATCACAGCAGCAAATTGAAAAGTCGTGGGTAGAAGATTAGGTTTACTAGCTGTAGAATGCCTCCTGGAATTCAGATAGAGCTATGCCATTAATAGAGCATTAAAATTTGGTAGCTCTTGGCTTTGTTGAAAGTCTGAATTTACAGCTAGTTACTGAGGCATGCTGTCAACCTGGAGGAGGTGGTGGAGGGTCACCATGGTGGCTGATGGAGAATGCACCAGGATTTCTGTGGCCCTGCTCCCTCCTGTGGGTCAGCTCCAGCACCTGGGTGGTCATGATCTGTGGTGGCCCTGCCATGGGCTTGGACCAGATGGAGGTCACTTCCAACCCATACCTTTGCATGTTCAAAAAAGGATGCTGTTTTTGTCTGTGGAGTCAGCAGGTGTGAGGAGCTGGTGGAGCTGAGCAAGTCTTGGTTTAGCTCTGCTACTTTCTGACTGTCCCTACATGTGAAGTGGGTGACCAGGTGACATCCCCAGCAGCAGGCCAGATTAATGTCTGGTTTCTGCACCATCAATACCAGGATGTGCTGCACGTTCTGTTTGCCTGTGGACAGTGGCTAATCACTGAGCAGCCAGGGGAACCTCACTGGGCACCATGACCTTTTCTGGCAGCACTGGCTGGACGCCATTCCTGGTTCAAGGCACTGGTGTTTCCCAGACAGGGTTTGGAGATGGGAGCAGCAGGGCTGGCTGGGCATGCTGCATGCCTGAGCATAGCACACATCATCCCCACTGCTCACTTCGAAAGGTTCATTATTTTTAGACGAAGCAGGAGACGGGAATGTGCTGAGCTGGCTCATAAGACCTGCCAAAAAAAGAACATCTTTCAGGACTCACTTTAACTTCTATCCCTGTGTCGACAGAAGAGCAGTCTATCTGGAATTGATAAGTGGTATTGCTTAGAGTCAGTAAGACTTTTGTAACACCTCCATAAGGTATGAAATCTATTATGTGGCTGTTGGAAGAAATCTGTCAGGATAAACATTAGGCTTTAAAAATAAAGCAGGTGTTTTGCACCCAGAAAAATTTAAGTACTAGATTTTTAAGTTCTAGTGCTAAGAAAGACAGAGGTACTTTGTGGGACAAATCATGGCAGCCCTGTTTGCACTGATGCTCATGACATGCTGTCAGGCACACAGCCCTCTGGAAGCACTGGAAAATGCCAGAGTCCTGGTGCAAGGGCAGGCAGAGCTGCTGGTTCTAACATTAATGGGGTTAGGCTTTTTTTCATCTGTACTCCCCCATTGTCATGAGTTAAACTCTTGAGTTGTTTCATGAGTTTGTAAGTGATCCTCTTCAGCTTTTCAAGGGCAAGTGATGCTCTGAAGAGGTCCCAGGTCCTGCTGGGCAGTGTGAGCTCCTGGAAGACACACAGGCTGTGGATGTTTGCCTCTGTCCCACCATCTGCCACAGTCCAACAGCAACTGCAGAGCAGTTTGTGTGACAGGAGGAATGCAAGACTTCCCATGAGCGGGGCTCTGCATGACGTGCACCTTCAAATACGCTCCTTTATTCTTGGCCCTTGCAACCAGCAGATAAACTTGTGACTTACAGGGTAAAGACAAACAGCAGAAGCACACCCTTGAGTTATCTTGGGTGACTTTATTACTGTGATGAAGTACCTTGCAAGGACGTTATCACATTGTTTTGCTCCATTATAAGGTCAGCAGTCAAGGGCTGAGTCAAGGAGAGATTTGGCATTTTTGTTTTGCACAGAGAGCTTAATAGGGATAACTCATTTTTTTTCCCAGACTGATAAACTGCATTAAAAGTTTTCAAGACCTGTAAAATTAGGAGTAAATTTAAACTGTATGGAGTAGAGGTAGCTTTTTTATTGAAACCTTTTTTATGTACCTAGTCAGCAAAGCATTTAGAAGTAATGTTGGCTGTAGCTTCACTGAACCAGGGACAGAAGAACCCCAGGTTTGTAGTGAGAGGTAATGTCTTTTATTAGAACAGCAGTTTTTAGCCAGCCTGGAGGAGCTGCTTGAGCCCTGAGGCATGCTCAGTCCTTTCCTTAGCCTGGGAAAAGATGATGAAAATATTTTCAGCAGACTGTTGACCGTGTTAGGCAGGATCTAAATTGGCTTCCTGGGGCGGTGATTCAGGTAGAGTGGGAAAGGCTGGTCCATCTCCATGCAGAATGGATGGGATTTGTCTGATTCCATAAGGAGATCCAAGATCCTTGGGTCAATGGCTGATGTGAAACCCACTGAGATCGATGGGAAGGCATTAGGGATCACTTGGGTTTGGGGACAGAGCCCAGGCAGCCTTATTTATGTCCCCATCTGGCTGCTCCCACAGAAGACAACTTGCAGGTGTCCCTGGGAGCGGGAGAGCTGGCTCAGTGAGCTCAGCTTTCTCCTTGGCTATCAGTGCTTTGCTTCCATGAGTGAATGTTTTCTGCCAGAAAAATGTTCCCAGCTATATTTTTTTTTCCACTGGCTTTATGGAAACACTGTGCCTTTCTTCTCGTGGCGTCCCAGCTGGTGCCTGCCCTTCCTTTGGTGCATACCAAGTCCTCCTTCTGTCACGGAGAGGGGATACCCAGACACTCTTGCTCTAAACTGGTTTGCATTAGGGGAAAAAAATGCACTTTTCTGCAGATTTAAAATTTGTTTTCCATGGAGGGGCTTGACTTTGTTTTCACATAGTTTATTGGTTTTTTTGGAGGGTTTCTTCTCTTTAGCTACGGGGTTTTAGGTGTTTTTAAACCGTCTTTAGTTGGTGGCAGCCTGGAATTGAGCATGAAAGCAATGATATGCTTTTTAGGTGAATTTCCCAAAGAAATGAAGCTGCTGCTGTTGGCATGGTTATCAGTGAGTCTCCTCTGTCTCCAAGTCAGGGAGATTTCCAGCCTCCCAGCTCATCCCAGCCAGATTAACAAGAGTAGAGGTCCCTGGGACCAGCAAGTATCCCTAAGACAGGTAGTTGGAATAAGCAAAAGACCCCCCATGCTGCTGAGGGAACAGCTGCAAACACTGACATTACTGAGCATAGAAGAATTTATATTTATCAGTGGCAAAAAATAGTTTTCATAAACTGCAGTGCTTGTTTCTCTTCCTTTTTTAATGAACAGAATGGCTCGTTTATACAAGATGCTTAAAGGGCCTTGTGTGCACCACTTATTTAACGGCTTGTAGTGAGCCTTGATGGGAAAGTGACCTAGTTCAAGTCCCCTGAGGCTACTGCAATAAAAATGATTATGAACAAAACTACTCTTATCACCATATGGCAGTTTCAGGCATTGCACATCCAGAGTCTGCAGCAGTTTTGTCCAGAAATGGTGAGCTTTTTCTTAAATAAATCTATCCAGCAACGGCAGCAGAGGAGGGGTTGCCATTATTAGTGTTCATCCCTGTGAACCAGCAGCAAAATCCTCAGTGGCTGGAAAGGGGAGGATGGGTTTTGTTCTGCAGGCTGCCCTGGATAATGTGCTTTGGGGAGCTGAAATCCTCCCGTGGAACAGAATCCGTTTTGCAGGTGCAGAGCACTTTACTTTTTCCTTATAAGCCCAAGCAGAGATTTAATTGCTGCTCTTCAGAAGTGCAAAACAAGAGAATGTAATAATTAGAGCTGTCAGGGTGTCCTTTCTTTCATGCTGATGCTGACATTAACTGGTTTAAAGCCTATTTTTAACCTCTGCAACATTGACGACTGACTGTGTATTTTCAGTCTGGCTTTATTTGTTTCAAACTTTGTAAATTTTAAGTAGTGTAAACTGGAAGAGGTAAGGAGAAAGAAAAAACTGGATGAAAAAAGGGAGGAAAGAGGAAAAACAAACCAAATCAAATAAAAAATGCATTGGTAAATGATGTTCACCGTACAGTGAGTTTTTTTCTTTTTATAAGCCTGCAAAATTCCTTCTAACTGGAAGTTGAAAAATCTCAAAACATAAAACCACAAGTGCTTGGTAAGATAAATATTGTGTTTAATGTACCTTCAGACAGTGCCTGGGATACAGCAGGCAGCACAGGAACTGTTTTTCTTCTTCAGTAGTCATGGCTTTATCCAGCTTCATCCCTGACTCCTCTGGGGGTTATCCTGATGAGCCAACATCAACAATAGGAAACTGTGATTTCTGATTCAGCACTTTGCATATATTGTAAATAGATACATATAGGTGAGTGGATATCTGTGTACATGGATGAAAAAAAAAATATATGTATGATAAGTGTTAAAAGTGAGCCAGTGCTCCCCTACAGCTTTGCTGGTTTTTATTAGAGGCTTACAAAAGGCTGATGGAGCTGCATCTATGCAGGGCACTGAGGACTCTGCCATAGTGAAGCTGGGACTTCTTGGGATGTCAGAAAGGTCACAGTCCTCTGGTGCTGGTTAAATATGTCATTTAAACTGAGGCAGGGATGGAAGAAGAGCAGTGTGGTTCTGTGGTCTCGGTCTTACTAAATTAGTGCCAGAATGGGATGTTCAGACAGTCTCACCACATGGCTTCCCATATATATTCTCATCTATTTTTCTTTGTCTGGCATTTAATTATTATTTTTTTTGGTACCTGTCAGTGCTGCCAGCAGTAACTGGAGGCTGTAGGGAGAGGTGGGGATGGTTGTGTGGTGGAGGATTCCTCTTGGATCCATCTGATGGGGGTGTGAACTCTGCCCCATTGCTGGGTAGGCGCTGAAATCTTGTGGCTGTAGCTGGATAGTCCCAGTGGATGTCTGCACCGAGGTATATGTTAGCCCACCTGTTTTTACAGAATGTGGTGTTGGCAGTGGATTTATTCTATTTTTTGGTGTTTCTTGGCATGGATGGCTCATTCCTTGCTTGCCATCTTGGTTCCTTGCAGATGGGTTAGAGCATCATCATGCCACTGCTTCTGGCCCCTTTCTCATGCAAGGTATTGACATCCAAAATAGAGATATCTAATCCTAAAATTACAACCTGTTCTTTCATAATGTGAAATCAGTTAATCTCCACATAGTTCCCCAGCCCCTTGTTAGTCACTTTGCACTATTAAACTCTGAGGCATTGAAGCACAAATGTTACATACACCCACTGGCTCTGAACCTGCTGGCCCCAAATGAGGATGGGGTAGCAAAGGATGGAGCTTTCTAGCTTGAGTGGGCTCAGTGCTGCCCTGGGGAGTTGGTGCCTTCATCTTTTCCTTCTCAGAGCCTCATTGTGACACCCAGTGGTGCTGACTTTCCTCTTACACTGGGGAAAGTGAGATATCAGAACTGCTGGGAAGCACTGATTGAAATCCAGCCTGAGAACTGGGGTTGAAAACTTCTTCCCATAAAGCCGGTCCAGCTGTAGTTTGTGTTGTGTAACCAAAGTTAAGCCAGAACCTGGCTCCCCTCATAATGAGCTCAGTTACTTGTCCATCGTGAGTGCCATGCTTCTAGAAGCTCTTCAGTTTTGGTTGGTTTTGTAATTAACTTTTTCTGAAAGAGCAAACTAGGACTGTGCTGTTAAGATTACTGATCTGTTTTATCCCTCCCCCAGTAATCAGGAATGAAATGGGCATTTCTGCAAGCAGAACTAATAAACCTGGTTTCCTTTGTATTTATGTCTCTCGGTTGATTGAGTACTTCCCTAATTAAATTAGGATTCTATTATGTCTGCTTATACCTATAGTCTCTCACTCCCATTACTTTTTTGGCAACACTGAGGCTGCTATAATTGACTGGAGAAAGAGGCCAGCAGGATTATAAGCTGTTGGAGATAAACCTCCTGAAAGGCTGTGTCCAGCATCCTTTGCCATGCAGCTGCCTGTTGCCATGAAGTTGTAGAAAATAATTATCTTTGATGTCTTTGAAGTTAGCTAATAGTGTTAAAACTCCCATGTGCACACATGCATGCACCCACATGAGTCGAATCTTGGCTTGCTCCTGAGGAAGCTGGGATGAAATGGAGGAGGGATGGTATGGTTTTAGTCCAAGCTAAGCTCAGAGGGTTTTGCTCTGGAAGGTAAGGAATGTGTGTGGTCAGCATGTTAAAGTGTGGTTTGGCAGGCGTGGAATGGCACGGTGAGTTGTGCACTTGTGCCGTGGTAGCACCGTGTGTGAGGGAAAAATGGGCTTGCAAGTGAACACTGAGGGGTTTTTGTGAAAGCAGCAGCTATTCCCCAAATGTGGTCTGTGCCTAGAAAATAGTGTGCCTGAGTGCTGGGGTAAGTCTTACTGGTTTTGGGATGGGTGGGAGATGGTTGAGCCTGTCTGAAAGCAAAGCCAGGAGTGCCACAGTGCAGACATCAGTAGGAATAAATAGAGTGGAATAGTCCCTGGAAGGCTCACTGCTCTCATTCCTGCCTGAGAAGGGGTGACATGACACCCCCTGAGCAGGAGACCCTCCAGGCTGGGTCTTTCCCCAGAGGAGCCCTGCAGAATCCTGGGGTGCATTTCAGGAGTGCTGCAAGAGCTTCCCAGTCAAGTGAGACATGACCGTGGGATCTCTGTCCTGTGACGGGGTTGAGAAAACAAGTGAGAAGGTTGAAAGATGCTGTGATATCTTCCTGCATATCTTACGAAAATCATGGAATGATGGGAATCCTTGCTGGAAATCCTTCTTCAGTCTGAAATGTTTATGTCAGGTTTAGTAGTGTGGAAAATACGTGAAAATTGAGGCCTTGCATGGCAGATACCCATTTGTGAATAATTACATGGCAGCAATGCTCAGTTAACCTTTTTTTAAAAATAAACAAAACATACATTTGCAGAAACGCAACCTTAAGACTGCAGTGAGTTACCTGAGAAATGTGAACCTTTACATTGGCCTATATGGTGAGAGGGGGGAAATGCTAAATACTGGTGTGACAGCACAGCCAAGTCTTAGAAAAAGTAATTACATAAATAATGTTCTTAGCCCACCTTCCCACCTTTTCTGCCCTTTCTTAAAAGTATTTATATTCTTTTACAGGATGGAACAATTTTGCAGCCTTGAAATTACCATTTATTCATTTCCCAGTAACTAAATTAGATGTACTTGTGCTTTTCTGAATTAGCCTGTTTCATTTTCCATGCTTTTAGGTGCTTTTAGCTCTAATTTATGTTGTGTCCAGGTGCCACAGTCAGAGAAGAATGGATGGGGGAAGGAGAAACCCTCCCATCAGCCCTGTCCCTGCACCCTTCTCGAGATGAAACTGTGGGGTCAGTGGTTTTCTACCAAGTCCCTCCAGCTTTGTTTTCAGATGGATACCAGTTACCAGGGGGATACTTGGTGTCAGTTGGATGCCTTGCCATCCTTACCAGGACTGTAGTGGAAATGAAACAGGAAAAAGCAGGATAAGAAAAACAGAGGAAATGGGAAGACTGAAAATAAAGGGGAAAGAGGAAGAAGGCAGTGAGGAGGCAGTAGGGGCTCATAGGGCTTGGAAAGCTGGAGGTAAGCTGCTGTCAGATGATGCCACAGAAAACCTGAACTTGTATTTTTAGGGACACTTGGGTTTATACTTTCCTGTAAATAATGGGTTTGGGGGAGAAAAAGAGAAATGACTGCTCTTCCTGCCACCTGCTCCACTAGGCTTTGTTTCACTTCTGTTTTCCTTCTTTGGAACCACAGCATTTGCAGTGTGAGAGGTGTTGGCACCTCCCACCCCTTCACTCCTGGGACTTGTCCCCAGCACAGCAGAGCATTTCCAGGTGCCACATGAGCCAGGGAACTGCCATGTACCACCCATCTCCTGGAAATGTGCTTTATCCACTCAGTTGTTCAATAGCAATTTACCACACTGGCAGCCTCTTGTCATCCAGGACCAGGTTTGCTGTATGTTGGGAGATTTTCCAGAAGTGTTTGTATTTCAAGTGGCTCTGGGCTCAGATCAGAAGAGCAACTGCTGGGTAATCTAATTTGTGTAAAATCATTCAGGGAAACAGAATGCTTGTTTTGGATAGACAGGTATATTTTTTGACCTGTTTAATGAGCTTTCAGAAAGAGAAAATGATTTGAGATTTCCTCAAAGGGATTTCAAGCTGTCCAGGAATTTAAGGGGAAGACCAAGATCTGTTTTTCTGTTGTCACTTAGGGTGTTTTTCACTTCTTCTTTCTGCCTTATGTTTTCACAGAAATGGGACACCTTTGTGCTAAATCACAACATTGTGCATTACTGGTAGTTCAGACAGGTTTTATAAGCACTTTTAAAAGACTCTTCCCCCATCAGCATTTAAGACAGAGAATTACTTTTATTTTTCATCAGCATAAGCCCTTTCAGGAGGGAAGTGACAATGGTTTCAGAGCACATTAATAGGCTGCTACAGATGGCATATCCTGAGCAGGTGTAAGGAGCTTTTCCAAGGTTGCAAGTGCTGCTGAAATCCCTCACTCATAACAACTATCCTCCATGACCACAAAACCCAGCTTGCTGTCAAGGGACAGCTTGACTTGGCTATCATTTAGATCAACTAGTGGTGACTGATCTCCTTGTATGGCTTTACATCTACACCAAGGCAGTTTATCCCCCCTGCATTTACATTTATCTTCAGGGTAGGTTTTGTTTGGTGGGTTCCATTTCTTCGTGGTCCAGCACATAAATGCTTTGACAGCCTGAGAAGACAAGGAAAGGTACTGCAACAGAAATTTATAAGGGTGCTTGTGCACAAAAAGAAACAAGATTTATTGAATTCTCTGGTTCTTCTTGATCTGGAAGGTACTGGGAACAGCAGCCTTCAGGGAATACTTCAGCTCAGCTCTTTCAGAGACAGGTAGGAATTTGGAAATCTGGAGGAAGGAAACAAAATGTTAAAAGCTTAAAAAAGAAGAATAGAAAAAAAGAAAGAGATTTGTAGCACAGGTACCTAATCCAGTTGAAATATTTGTGTCAGAAGTTTTGGTGATGGCTCATTCTTTTGTCTGAAATTACTCATCTTCCTCCTTTGTTTGAAGCACTGGAGGCTCATGGCTTGTAGGCAGCAAGGACGAGTTGTGGCTTCTGCAGTCACCTCCTGTGCAGTCCTGGTGCTGCTGTCAGTGACTTCTCAGTCACATCACTACTGTGAGCATTAATCACAATTATTCACTTGCAGTTAAATATCTGGGATGGATTTTAGTGGCCTTGCAGGCTTTCTAGAGTGAGCTTGGTTGGAGGCAACATCTAGAGCTGTTATGCTGGAGTCAGCAAACCTGCTCAAGTGAAAGGCAGGAGCAGGGTGCTGGAAAGGAGGGTCTGAGTTAGGGGGAATGTCTGTTCAGGTCTGATTTTTCCTAGTAAAAAGATTTCTCTCCACACTTCCTGTTTCATTTAGGAGAGCTGGCTCATTGGGTCTGGCTCTGGGTGCATCTCTGCAGTACTTGTGACAGAAATCTTCCACCCATTTCCCTGTGCTGCCCTTTCCATGTTAGTAATGTGTCTTCCTGTTCAGCCAGGACTTCCCTTTGTGATACAAAATAAGCTCTTCTCCAGAGGAGTTTTTCTGTTCAAAGGGATCTGTGTGTGGTTTTATGAGGTGAGGAACATCTTGCATCTCTGGAGAGGACCCAGGTGGTAAACATTCACCCAGGAGAAGAACAACCCAAGGTAGAGACACATCCAAAGGTTTTTAAGTTCTTGGCCTCCTGGTGCCTTTGCTGTAAACATCCTCTGCTTCTCACAGTGCTGCTCCTGTCTGAGCAAATGCAGCCTTGGCATTTCATTCTCCTCTGGGAGTCTCCCAGCTGCCTTCTCCTCCCACCCAGGAGTCCCCCAGGTTCACCTCTTACAGAATGTGAGGAGCACTAAGACATCTCTGCCTCATCCCAGCCCATCACCTGCATCGTTGAGACAAGAGGAAATGGCTTCAAGTTGCACCAGGGGAAGTTTAGATTGACTATTAGGAAAAATTTCTTCACGGAAAGAGTTGTCAGGCACTGGATCAAGCTGCCTAAGGAAGCAGTTGAGTCACCACCCCTGGAGAGATTTCAAAGATGAGTAGATGTGGTGCTCAGGGTTGTGGTTTAGTGCTGGACTTGGCAGTGTAAGGTTTACAGTTGGATTCGTTGATCTTAAAGGTCTTTTCCAACCTAAACGATTCTGTGATTACTGAAACAACAACAACAAAAGAAGAGCCAAGCACATCTTGTAGCTCCCTCTGGGAAATATGATGTCCTTGGAAATATTAGAAACTAAGTCCCAGGGTGATATTTCTGCAGCCAGTGTGTCCTGCTGAGCTACAGCTGTGGGAGGGATGAGAAATATCAGGCGATGTGACAAGTCAGTTTTCTGCTCTAAAGGCAAAGGGGCAGGTTACATTATGATGGTATTTGTACAGAAAAACACATCTGTCCATGGGCTTTGTGTTGTTTTTATGGGCTTTAGAGAAGAGGTTGATCTTTTTCTCTCACAGGCTGCTCGTTTCTCCTTTGATGCTGGTCAGAAATGGGTGATAGTAACTGAATTTTTTTTTTACCCTTCACATTTAAGGAAACCTTCCTCTGTTCTCTCATACATGCTGGCAGCTCACTGTGTGCTGATTGGAAACAGTCAGTGCTGCACTGGCAGAGCTGGCTGAGGCCAAGGTTGAAGCTGCAGAAGCCTGAGTCATCTCATGAAGCAGATCAGCTTTTAATTACAATTTCTAGTGCACTTTTTAAGCAGTCTTGTGGAAATGCTGTGTAGAAGCATTTGAATTAAAAATGTAAAGAAATTTTGTTGACTTTTTTTTTTATTGTTAAGTCTCCTGGGAAAACAAAAGCCCTTTACTCTAGAAAAAAAAAATTAAGAATTTATAGACCACTGTTGTTTGAAGGTGGGAATGCAAAGTATGGCTGTGTGAGGAACAACTGATATTCTCCAACATGTCTCTACACTTAGGCAAGGCTTTGGAGGCTTTTTGCAATGTGGCATCACCCACTGCATCATCTTTCTGGGGTAACTGTAGTATTACTTTGCCCATTTTCTGGGGGATAGCACTGAGCAGCAAAGAGCCCAGAGTCTCACCCAAGGCTGAGAGCACTTGGTGGGGATCCAAGAATAGCACCCAGCTGCTTGGCTTGGCCTTGGCCTTGCATCCCAGGAAATTGTCTCACACCATACATCTCTGGCTGTGCTTTCTGTCCTTTCTTGGAGTTTAAGACTCCACAGTGCCCTTTAAAATCAGCATTAACTCAATCAAGGCTCAATGTAAAGGAGATTTATACACCCTGTTAAGTGTATACCAAAACTTAACTGTGACTGTGGGTGTTTGAAGGATTGAGCAAATGACAGGTTGGGGTTTTTTACCCTAGAGAAGTGCAGGAAGGTCCTTCCCTGCTCTTGCATGTTGGTGGCTTCTACAAATCACCCTTGCCCCCTCCGTTACAGGTGAGCAGTCCCTGAATACCAAGCAGCATAACGAAACCAGCATTTTGTCTTACAGCCAGCTCTTGCTGAGTGGAAATACGAATATGAAAGACCTTTTTAATGTGAATCTGACTGTAACTATTGGTGGCTTGCTAAGCACTGATCCTACTGGGAAAGCGTTAAAAGCCTGTGGTGGCCAGAGGAGTGGCATGTTGTCCTGGCTATAGGGAATGGGATTTCTGGGTGACCTGAGCTGCCTTTAGGTAGGAGCAGGCTGCAGCTGGTCCAGAGTGATGCTTCTAAAGCTGTATCTTACCAATTTCTTTCTCATAGAACAGCTGAAATTGCAGGTTTGTGGCGTGACTCAGTGCAATGCCTGGCCTTGGTTCCTTCCTGACGTGCCTGCAGCATGGCACAGTCCGTGTGGATTAGCTGTGGATGAGGTCTCACACCGAGCTTTTCAGATTTCCACTAAGATCTTTATCCAGTGGAATAAAAGGCCATCACCCCCTGCCCATATGTGTTCTCACTGCAAAGCTGCAGGCTGCCTTCGTGAGCTGCCCACGTTCCTGCAGGCAGCTTTTTGGGCTGCTTTGAGAGCTTTTTTGTCTGCTTTGTTTCACTTTGCAAATAACTATGAGTAAAATCCATAGCCTTCAGTCAGTTCCTTCAAACTGTACAGCATCGATTTGTGTCTGTACATGTTATTGCTCTCTAAGTAGGGCCCTTAATAGCTGGAGAGCCCTCCTGCATTGATAACCACATCAGGCAGTGGCTGCAGGCCCAGAATTGCCAAGTAGTGACATGCTGTGCCAGTGCTGAGCTTGTCCCTCATGTCCCCAAGTGCTGAAGGTGGCAGGGACACTCGGTCCTTTCTGGCTTCCTCCCACTCATTCCTAAGCCTGTACTGTTCCCATGCAGTCCCTGGTACTGGCTTAACCTTCCCCTGCTAATCCCAAGTCCTCCTCCTCTTCTCCCTGCTTTCAAATACCTGGCTAAAGCCCCTCTTTTCTATTCTGCCTTGTGGCAAGGCTGGATGGGGGGTTGTGTGCAGGGCTGGGGAGAGTCTTCTGGTTTGTGGGGTCTTTTAGGGCTCAGTCCTTTCCCAGAGGAGCCCTTGCACCCCAGTTTCTCTGTTTAGGACCAGTGAGGATCCCTGGGTGCCCAGTGGTGGCATCATGTCTGTTTTGCAAGGAAGGCAGGGAAAGGCAGTGACCTACCTGGCTGCCTTACTGCTTCACAGCAAAGCTTTTCCTTGCCGGTGCAAGGCTAGGAAATTCTTGCTTGAGAGAGGAGATTTGGAAATGGAGAAGCTGTAGAAGCAGTGTAGTTTAATCTGCTGATCGACATTGTCAATCCCAACCCACAAGGCTGGCTTAGAGGGTGAGCCACAGAGGGGCTGTTCTGCAGCAGAGTCAAAAATCTCATCTTTATCTCAGACAAAGCAGCGAGTGCACATCACAGGTGCAGAGCAAATACAAGGATGAAGGGGTCTACGTGTCATTCATCAGCCTCCCTTTTCCAATAAGCAGTTCTAAAATTTTGCTACTCAATACCTGACTTACTTGAAACATCGGACAGCATGAAAGCTTTGATGCCTCCCTGTGCACCAAATTAGTATGTATATCACAGAGGATTGCTCTAGGCATGGCTGGAGTAAATCAGTAGAACACAGGCACTGCAAAACGTTTATTGACTCCTGACAGTAAGTGACTCTGGATAGGATGGGATGGACAATAAGTTGTCAAGTCTGCTCAGGGCAGACAAAAACCCTGGAGGCAGCTCTGGATGAAAGGCAGTGTGATGTCCATCTACCTTCGAGGATGTGAGGTCTAAAATTGATATTTGAGCTGACATAGATGGAGAAATGTGCAACACAGGGTCTGCAATATCTTGAGTTACAATGTCATTGGGATTAGGGGAGCACCTCAGCCCTCCACAGCATGAGATCTGGGGTGATTTATGTTATTCTTACACTCATTTTCCTCACACTGTGACCTCAGTCACCCAAGAGATACGTGTGAGACTTTCTGGCAGCTGTGGCATTTTCTCCTAAGCCCCATAAAATGTAAGTACCTTTATCAGCTTGTTCTTGTTACTTCTACTACCCTGAGACAGGGACTTGGAGTCAGCTCGAGATTGATG
The DNA here is from genome assembly GCA_013397375.1 of Toxostoma redivivum. Classification (NCBI taxonomy): domain Eukaryota; kingdom Metazoa; phylum Chordata; class Aves; order Passeriformes; family Mimidae; genus Toxostoma; species Toxostoma redivivum. The sequence goes on along the minus strand of VXBI01002031.1, from coordinate 1,349,810 downwards.
AATGAGTGAAGCCTGAATGTATGAATTGGCTCAGGTGCCAGTCAGCCTTGGCTCATGGGCAGGAATCAATGGGGTTAGATCTGTGCTGATCCAAGTGTTTGCAGGACTGGAAAGGCTCAAAGAGGGAGGCAGTGAAAGGGTTGTAAGGATGGCTTTCTTAGAAAGTGGTTCAAGGTGACCGGATGTAAATCCTGTCTCATGATGGGAATGTTCAGCCATTACCAGCATTGGGACTGGACCTCAGGAGTCCCCAGATTTCTACTGGATTTTGGGGTGTTAGGGTTGGTGCACAAATGAACCTGGTGGGTTTGTGTTCAGGCTCTTTCCTACAAACAGAGAGTCATAGAGCAGGGGGAGGTGACAGAGGTGAGAGCCCCATTTGATAACCTCTGCTGAGGTGTCCAGACAGATCCATGGTGGGATCTCATCCTGGGCCATCGTGTCTGCAGAGAAATGGGGGCATGTGGGGCAGCCTGGGCAGCTGTACTGTGCTGTGAGCTGAGATAAAAAAGTACTGCCCTGCAGTTACATGGGGAAACACAGGGAACACATGGCTGGGAGAGCAGGCTGGGCTGCTCAGTCATCTGGAGTGATTCATGGGAGCATGGACACGGTTGGTTTGTGCCATTGGCAAGTCAATGAAATGCAATGGAATCCCTTCATGAAAGGCCATTGACAGCCATAGACTCAAATTTCCTGAATTAAATGTCCAGGAAAACACCACAAATACTGGGCTTTCCTTCTTACTCAGTTTTCTTTACACAGAGACAAAAAAAAGGCACAAAACCCTCAACCAGCTTTAGATAACAGATGCCTCTGTGTCCCCTGTTGCTGTCTCCTGCCACCAGTTCTGTCCATCTCTGCTGCCAGAGAGGATGCCAAGCACTCAGGTTCACAGAAGGTGGTTCTCCCTTGGTGTTGTTGGTTGAAAAATCACCTTGCACTTCACATGCCACTTCCAAAATTGGATCTTGCTACTATGAGACTAGAGCCGAAGTCAAGCAGATGGCACTGCAGAGGTGTTTCCAGAAACTCCATTTCCATCGCTGTGCGTAGTGTTTTTCCGGGAGGTCTGTTTTTAAAACTCAAAGGGAGTTACTGATTTGAGGAATGGCTTAAAGAGCAGGCCACACTTCAGATGTTGAAAAGCAGCTGTTTAAAGTGTGGCACAAATAAATGGGATACCAAAAACCTGAGGAGGCTGAGGGGTACCTGTGTCCATCAGTGTTCTGGGATGGATTGTCATGGGAGGCAGCGGCAGGCATTTGCACATTTGCAGGCATTAAGCCCTGTATGCCCTGCAGGAGGGAGCAGGTTAGGAACAATCACTTTCTTTACAAATACAGAAGAAATAGGAGCAGCTGCCAAAGCACACAGTGTTGTAGAGACTGTGCTGGTGCTCCTGAGCTTGGGACACAGCAGCTTGTTCTCATCCTGAGCTTTTGGTCTGCAGTCATGAGCAGCTCCAGTCATTATATTACATCCCTGGTACCCTGGAAGCCTTTTCCTGTGTCCTGCATGGAGCCTGCTTCACACTGTGATGGGAACTTCTGCCTGAAGCTGCTTGGGCTCATCCTGGAGTTTGGTTTGAATGTTGAAGCTGAAGTAGTTCTGGCCACAGTAAAGCCAAGATGCCCTGGGACCACACAGAAATGGTTGGCTGTGGCTTGCAGACAGCAAAAGCATGTGGAAATTGGGATCCACATGGCATTCTGCAGGCGTGCCAGCTCCTTGCTGCACTCCAGACCTGGCCAGGTCTGTGGTGGCACTCTGTCACATGCCAGGCAGCAGTGCTCTGGGAGCAAGGGGCCAGCTGTAGGATAGCCTGGCCCATTGGAGGAGGCTGGCTCTTTCTTGGGCCAGACTGAGAGCCAGGCATCTCCCTTGAGAGTCCTGGGTGCTCCAGGCAGCGCAGTCCCTGCAAGGCTCAGTGCTTCCCACTGGGAGGAACAACCTAGTGCTGCTACCAGGATGTGCCCTGTGTGAAAGGGTGCCTTGTGGGTCTCCTAAAGGCAGATTTAATTTTAGTTATGAATAGTGCAGTGTTGAATAGGCAGCGACATGAAACAGAAGCACAGTGGGGGTGTTAAAGGGTGGTAATAACATGGCTGTCATGAACTGCTGTTGTTGGGAACAGGCTGTGCTGCCTGCTTTTAGCTGTGAAAATGTGCCCTTGCAGAGCAGTTGGGGCAAAGGGAGGACAGGCTGTGTTGGAGGGGAAGGAGCACCCCAAGGCCTGGTTGCTGCCCTCCTTGCCTGGTGGTCTGCAGGTGATGGGCTGCTCTCCTTGGCAGAGACCCATGGAATTGCCCCATGGTGGATCTGGGAATGCTGGGGAAGGGGGCAAAGCTCACAGAGGGCCTGGGAAGGCTGCATGAGGTTCAGTGGTAAATGGTAGCATCCCTTTCCTTCATCCCACTGATACTCTTGAATCCTGCTGCCTTCAGCATGGGACCAACTCAGTGAATATTTTCCTGAGACACTGCTTGTCCTTCTGGGTTTTTTTAATACATATATTACTCTTTGTCAAGAACATCTCTCCTTAGTCCTTTGATGCCTCAGGTTTCCATAGGCTGCTCCTAAACCCCACTTCTGATGTATATTCTGTCTGTTGATATCTCCATCTCTCTCTGCTCCCTGCTGTGGTGCTCAGCCCACTCCTCTTCCAGCCTAGACCTGCTCTTGTTGAGGCTTTGACCTCCCTTTCCCAGAGCAACGTTTATTCTGGGCTCTGGGAAAGCCCTGACAAATGCAGAAACACCTTGAAATCTGCTCTTCTGCAAGGTTTGCTGTGACCATGAAGACCAGACCTTCAAAAGCTGCATCTTCAAACACTTGTGGGCAAAATGTGTCAGTCTTTGGTGTGACCATGGAGGTGATGCACAGCCTGACTTGCCCAGTATGCTGGTGCTGAATGGTGCCACAGAGAGGGGGGAGGGGCAGGCTTTCTAACCCGTGTTCTTCCCTGGATGGAAATTAGAAGTGGGGCAGGCCATATCTAGAGAAACCATCTGCAGAAGCTTCTGGAAGGCTTTGGCTCTCTAATGCTGCTTTTGGACTACTTAAGACAATGGTTTTATCCATGAAAGAGGGAAACCTGGTTCTTCCTGAGCTGGAGGTGGGAGTGTCCAGCCTCATTTGAACTACAAGAGGGATAGAGGATGGAATAAGTACAAGCACTGGCGTAAGATATGTGTTTCCCTTATATAGAGAATACAAAACTGTAGTCTTGCTCACCTATAGGCTGTAGTGCATGTTATTTCTGGAGATGAATAATATGCTAATTTAACAATTTAGTTTGGTAATCTAATAATCCTGCTTTCTCTTCTTAACGTCAGAGCTATTGTGGAGCTGCAGTAATGGAATTGCAGCTCTCCGAGCTGCAGAGTCCTGATCAGAGCTTGGATTGATACAGAGGACTGGAAAACACTTCAGCCCAAAGGTCAGCTCTATTGGGTCAGCACAGAGAATTAGCTTGGCCCTGTGCAATCAGAGGCGTCTGTGCTGGGAGCAAATTTAGGCTTTCCCAAGGGGAAGATCTGGTTGTTCAGTCCAAACTGAAGTATTAATAAAAATACCCAGCTGAGCACCAAAAAAGAAAAAAAAAATCCACTTTGTTTAGTTTCTCTTCAAGTTTTTTGAATGTTTTTCAAGATTTTACTCTTTAAAACCTTGGTAAAGATGACAGGTGGATTGGCTGTGAGCAAAATTTATGTTTGTCCCTCCCAGTGAAAGATCTTCTGCTCTTCAGAAACAGCCCAAAGGAAGGTAGCAGGTTGGGCAGGGGTGAAGATCTGTGCTAAAGTGAGCAACCAGTGTTCTTCAGGAGAGCAGAGCAGTGACTCTGGAGCCTCAGCTGGCCACCAAGTGAGATGTCAAGCACTGCATGCAGTATTGTCATAGGTTTTCCATTTCTGGTGTCAAAGCCTTGGAGTTTCAGGTGTGCCACGTTTACTGGAGGATGCCATTTGCAGAGTGTTGAAGTCTGGGGCAACGGGCTGGTTTAAAGTGGAATTTGCCCCAAGTGGAAAGGAACTGCAACAAATCAGTCATGTTCCTTTGGTGCCTTGAGGCAGTGGGATCACTCTGAAGCTCTGCAAATCTGTTTGTGATCCTAGGAAATGATGGAGAGATGGAAGGATGTGGAGGGAAGGAAGGATATTACCATTGTGGTCAGCCCCTGCTGGAGTAAAGCAGAGATGGGGCTGAATCCCTGGGCAGGGTGAGGACGGGTCCCCAGTCTGCAGGGGTGTTCTGAGGCTCCACTGTATTGAAATCCCCCTCCTAGTACTGAAGTTATGTGCAGGCAGCAACAATGAGGTTTGGCCCTTGATGACTCTGTTTTAATCAAAGAGATATGTTACTCTTTGTTAAAATAAACATTTTTCCCATCCTGGTACATGACTCAGTTTTTCTTATGCTGGCCTCCAGTGTTTTAACTACCTTCTCAGATACATGGATTTATTTCAGATGTGTTTGAAGAGATCTGTAAACCAAGTGCAAAGCTTGTGTACATCATTTTTAGCCAGCTTGTTTTGGAGATTGCTGAATTTTCACACTAGAATTAGCCTATTTTTTACATCAGTAAGTATTTTAGCCCCTCAGACTAGCTGGAGAGGGGATTTTGGCACCCTAAAGATTGCTTTCAATGGGAAACCAAGTACATAAATGTGCCTGTACTCTGTAAAAGCTGAGAACAAATCACACCAGGTGCTATAAAATGGTCTAATGTACAGCAGGATGGCAGTTCAGATTCACAGCTCCTGTTGGAAGGCAAAGCTTCTTTTCCCAGGAAAAATTGGATGCAGTTTTCAGTGTATTAGTGCTGAAGTGCCTTCATGCTAAAAATCTTGGACTGAGTCCCTGGATTGCCATGAACTACAGGAAAACAAGGAACTGGCAGGACCTAGACTATGGAGCTGTGAGAAGTTCTGGCCCATCCCAGATCTTCACTGCAGAAGGTCTTGGATGCTGAAGCAGAGTCTGGAGGAGATGAGACTCACCAGTTGAATGGTGCATGTGAGAAGGTAGGGCTGGACAAAGAGTTTTTTGTAGCACTTACCAAAAATTATATGTGAGCATAGAAAAGTGAACTGGTGACTTCTAACCTGGTAAAACCTCCAATATCCTGTGCCTGCTGTAGAAAGAATACGCAGGATGTGGTGGTGCTGAGGATGTGCTGGATTTGGAAGCAGAGGTTGGACAGTAGAAAGAGTGGTTGTTGGGCTGCTTGGCACCAGGCTCAGGATTTTAACTGCAACAGAAATGTAATGGAAGAAATTTATTTGGGAGGCTTCTCTGCTGCCAAAGTGTAATATTTGGACTTTTATGAGACTTTTTTGTTGTTTGTCTCAGTTCACTGAGATTTCTGTATGAGACACAGTGTTCCTCAGTGGTGAGGGCTGACAGTGTGGTCTGGTCCCAGCAGGGCTGTGCATGTTGAAATTTCAGCAGTGCGCCCTAATCCCACTCATTTAAGGGCAGTGCAAGATGGTTGGGTTGTAAGTGTTTTTCTGTAAAGTATCAGACACACAACGTTGTTACTCATTAAGTGGCTGCAGTGGGGATGGATTTTGTATGCATGGGGCATCGGAGGCTGCATGTCCAGGCTGGGAAGCGTAAGAGATGTTGCTCTGCCTGGCAGAAGGAAATGGGAGCTCTGCATTTCCCAACAGAGTGACAATTCTGGTTGTGTCCCACTGGCTGCAGCAGGTGGTCGGTCATTTATTTTGTTGGACAAATAAAAGCCGACAGCACAAGTTAAGTAAATATGATAGAATACATTTCTGGGTACAGAAATTGCAGTTTTTGCTTAGAGGTGAAATCCATGCTTGTGCAAGGAAAATTTTAAAAAGCAACAATCAATCATTCTCTTTCTGTCCTTAAAATGTGGACTGGAATTTTGGGCCAAGATATGCAGTTGTTGTCTGCAAAGGCTGATATTGAGGCCAGGGTTTATTTATTTAGTAAACATAATGCCTAAATGCATCAATTGATGTTTAAAAGCATTTACCAATGTTCTCATTGTGTGCTGGTCCATTACACTTTATGGAGTGTGAGGATCACAACCTTTGAAGAAGAAACTTGTGGTGCTTGCTTCATTTGTAGAAATTAGTCTTAATACTTGACACTATCAAGTTAGTGATAGTTGATATAACATTTGGAGAGCAATTAGGAGGATGAATTTATGCTCAGATGGATGTTTAATTAAAAATTGTGACAGCTTTGAAGATCATGCTTGAATAATCCTGAGGCTGAAATGTGGGTTTCTACCCAAGTGAACTTTGACAGCAAATCTGGAGAGGGAGAAATGCTTTAGTAGCTCAGTTTTACTCCTGTGTGTTTTATGTCATTGTAGCCATCAGTGTCTGTAACAGTGCTGCATTCATGGACATGAAGAGCCAGAGGCAGAACCTGCCTTGGAAAAGAGCAGGGAGATGTTGGAGGATGTTGTGGCCTCTGGGAGCTGTACCCCAGGTGGTGCTGGCAGTGCTCCTGCAAACCTTGCAGTGCTGACTGTGAGCAGCCAACATGGGGTAACCAAAATCCTCCTGGAGAGCTCTTCCCTTCCTCTCCTGGGATTTCTGGAGGGTCGGTCGCCGTCCCATGTGAGTGGGGAGGGAACATTGGGAAAACCCATGGTTATATCCAGAGCAAAGGTGGTGCCATGCAGGAGCTGGAGCCCTGCAGCAGGATGGGGGTGGTGGTGGGATGGTGGGATGTGGTGGAAGGTTGGCTCAGGGAGGGATCCTGGCTCCTGTGCACCTCTTGATCTTCTGTACGAGCATCTGGGAGCAGCTCACCGCCCACCAACGGAAAAATCCTGAACAATAGGAGACAAAGAGGGTGGGAAGACAAAATGCTACAGATTGCTAAAGAGCATCAGCTGCTTTTCCACCAGCAGACAGGTGTATGCAGGCAGGAGGTGAGGAGGGCACAGGGAGCAAGGGTGGCTCAATGATGGCAGTTTCCTGCCAGCTACCTTTGCTCCTGTCACCAAGAACATTGCTGGTGCTGTGGTCTGAAGGCTCAGAAGTGACTCTTTTACCCAGGAAAGTCCCATCCTCCTGAAGGCTTTGCCTTCAGGCAGCTGCACCCTCTCCAGCATGCCCATGGGGCACCAAAATGGAGGAATTCTGAAGAAGTGGAGGTTTTCTATTGAACCACAACACTTCTTGCTTGTTTTGAGCCACATCTTTGGTGTCGAGGAGGCAGAGTTAAGCAGGGGAGCAGGATAGTGCCTAGTCTTTATGTGGTTTTTGAGTGCGGGGCACTGCTGTGGTGGAGGTATAAAGGAAAAAACCAACAAGTTTTGGTTCTTTTCTTACTTTGATACCCCAGTCCTCTTTTGGAGCTTTCTTACAGCAGCACAGGTTAACCCTGGACATTAATTAATTCCCATTTTCAGCTTGCCTTGGCTTTGGCAGAGGTGGTTCCACTTCCTGATCCCACTGGATACTTTGGAGGGACTTCAGGGGCATGGGTGCTTCTGGTCTTGCTTCCAGGCTTTGGGCACAGCACTAGAATCTGTGTGGCCAAGGTGCCAGAGGTGGCTGGTGGCTGATGCTGTGAGGGGCGTTTATTGCTGCCGTGGCATCTTTTAATGGGTACAGGTTGGATGTTGATTTAATTCCTCTGTTACATCTCTCACTTCCAGTTCTTGGTGTCTTCCTCCAGCCTGTCTGTATCTTTATTGCAAATTCAAGAACAACTGCAGTAAGGTAAAAATCAACTGGGTTTTTAAAACTATTTATGAAGGTTTCACAGCTAGTCTCAGTGCTGAGCAGTAGGTTGAATTAAAAGTTGACTGGTGAGGAGATGCCTGTTTTCCCTGGCTGGCTTCATCTGCCAGGGTGAAGCTCTACAATCCATAATCATGAACAAAGTACAGAAAAAGCAAGCCTTTGCTACAATATCCCAGGCTGAACACTTACTGGTTCTACTCCGCCTGATTTTTGCGTGACTAAGTGCCCCTCATGGCTTACATTAGCATATGTTTCCAAGTGGTTTATTTTGTTTTGGTAAATGCTTACACACTATTAAGTTCTTGCCATTGTCTGTAAATATTTGGGAGGTGTGCAAAGAGGCAGCAGATTCCTGGGAGAAGGATGCTGTGGGCACACAGGGATCTCTTTCCTTTGGTTGGTACTGAAGGAAGTAGGAGCCCTTCACCACGGCAAAGCTGAGGCATTTTCTTAAGATACAAAATGAGGTGCTGATGCATCACATAGGTATAACACTTAAATCCATGGTTTGAAATGCCCCAGCTTGCTTCTCCCTCCTCCTCTTGCAGCTCACAGGAGATGGGGTGTGCTATGGTCCAAGTGTTTACCCTGCTGGTGCTCTGTGGGCTTTAATTAAAGTGTCAGTACACGTGGAGACTTCCTGGGCAAGCCATCAAGGACAAATTTAGGAAGAGGAGGATTTGTTTCTGCCGATCATGCTGTCTAAATAGATGGTGTCTAGTGACATGCCCCTCCTTTCTGATGGCTGCATTCAGGGTATGTTTCAGCCACAGCCTAGGGGTGCTGGGCTGCGCCTGGTTTTATTACTTTTTATGTTGCACATACTTTAAAATAAAGCTCTTTTTCCTCTGTTAGTACACGGGGCTGCTCAGGACGTATAAATTGTGCTAATAAATGAGCGAGGAGCCCTGGTGGGTGAATTGGCTTCCTGGTGAAATCATAAATTTGGAGAGGATGATGCTGCCTTGCTCCACAGCCGGCGCGTGGGTTTGCTTCCCAGCGCCGTGCCTGGAAACCTGAGGGACCAGGGAGAGGTTCCCATGTCTGGTAATTTCGGGTTCTTGAGCTGAGATGGTGTGAAAGACCATCTCCAGTCTGCAAGAGGGCTGGGAGACCTGACACAAACCCCAGCTCATCAACATGCATACTGTTGTGGGGGCAGGAGGAGCCTGCAATTTAGGAAAAGCTTCTGTTTTTCCCTGTTTGTGCCATGGTGCAGCTTGACCTGTCTTCGCCTCTGCTCCTGGTTCTGTCTTTGGTGTGTTAATTATCAGTGCTGCAGGGCAGGAGCTGCCATTCCCTCTGTGTCTTCCACGCCATATCTCACATTATGGGGCAGCTCCCATAGTAAATAGGGATGTAAACTGGGAGATGGGGATGCTTCCCTTTGCCTCCCAACTCTCCTGTTAGGATCAGCATTTGCTGGCTTTCCTCAAGGATAAACATCTTTTCCTTGGGCTGCCTGGTTTGGAAGCAGAGCACGTCCTCCAGTTGGGGGTGGGAATGATTTGATATGAGCAATTTGGATATGATGTTGGGTGATCCATTTCTCGGGAAAGGAGGAAAGACTGAGAATTGCCTTGCTTGATAGCAGTTGTGTTGGTTTTAAGACATCATAAATAGTTGGAGCTCTTTTATATTTTCACCATCTCTCCCAGGCATTTTCCCATTAGGATTAATGTAGTCAAGCACTGTGCAACAAACAGTTCATTGCAGCGATTTGCTGATTTTTTCAGTTGTTGAAAATCATAAAAACCTCTCTAGCCTGCTAACCAAGTGTCCTGCAGGCCAGGGGTCCCTGGTGTGTCCCCAGGTCCGTGAGAGCTGGGATGGGACCCCAGTGGACTGAAGGCAGTGTGGGTACCCCAGCCAGCTCATCCCCATCATCTCAGCTCCAGCAGCCCATTTCCAGCCGAGTCATGCTCTGTGCTCAGGAGAGGCCCCAAGCTGGTTTTTTGTGCATGGCTGAGCATTAAAGGGTATTTCCAGCACTTGTTTGCCAGGAAAATACAGCACTGAAGGCCCTGTACTAATTAATTGTAATGGCAGGAGGAAGGGGAGGGAATTGCTTTCTCATCATGGCTGCTGTGAAGATGCTCTTGAAAAAGCAACAAATACTGTGTGGATTCTGCCAGGGCGAGGAGATTGTTTAAGGATATTGTTCACTGCGAGGAAAACATTGTCAGTGAGCAAAACCAAATAAATTTCTCCCTTTTCTTTTGCAGGGTCGTCATGTTAAAACAGGCCAGCTTGCTGCTATTAAGGTTATGGACGTCACCGGGGTAATGTATCCTCCTTCTCCTGCATCTTTAAATTACAGATAAGAGGGGAAAGGGGATGGGAGTGATAATGTGTGGGGTGGGTGGAAGACTGCTGTTCCTGGGAAGTAAATTGCCTTTGTCTTAATTTTGTGATATGTGCCATTAAGAGGTTTTAGTTTTAATAAATATGTGAGAAGAAAATAAATCTGGAAGAGTTTTGGAGATTAAGTACTTTCGTGCTGAAACAAAGCAGCATCCAGTTCCAGCCGTGGCTCTTTTAAATGCCCTCATAAATTCTGAATTATTTGGGTTGCAAGGGACCTTAAAGATCATCTAGTTCCAATCCCTGCCATGGGACATCTTCCACTGTCCCAGGCTGCTCCAAGCCTCATCCAGCCTGGTCTTGGACACTTCAGGGATGGGACAGCCACAGCTTCTCTGGGCAACCTGTGCCAGGGCCTCATGACCCTCACAGAGAAGAATTTCTTCCCAATATTCCATTTAATCCTGCCCCCTGTCAGTCTGAAGCCATTCCCTCTTGTCCTATTGCACATGACCTTGTTAAAAGTAGCAACAGAGTCATGTATTCATAACTTATTTCTGTTTCTCTGCATTCATGATTTTCACTGAAGAGCTTTTGTTCACCAAAAGTATGTTGCAATTATAGTAATGAATAACTTCACGAGGCAAGTTGAATAATTCCTGTGCATCCTACTGATAAAGAAAAAAAAATCACACCACCCTCATCTCAAAGGTGGCTCTTTTGAAACTTTTGTCAGACTGAGAACCAAGAATTTACAAATCATTAAGTGAATAACAAAACTGAGGGGAAAGGATGGTTTCACCATTTCCCAGTTGCCACAAAAGAAAAAATTAGTTGCTATGATCTAAAAACATAGATGCATAGAGGGGCATGGCATGAAGATGCTTTTTCGTGAGTATTTTTTTTCCAAGTGTGGAACTATCCCTCCCGAAGTTCCTGCACTGGAAACAATGCCAGGCTTGGGAGTAAAGAATGTGTTTTGTTGTGTTTTGTCTTTCTTTCTCACGGGAATAACACATTTCAAAACTAGGGCTCAATCACAATCTACCCACCCTAATTTTTGAGTTAATGTTTTAATAGCTTTCAGAAGCTCAGCACATGCAGAAATGTCTCTCTGTGAAAGCAGTCAGCTGGCCTTGGGAATCTGTTTTGAAATACCTTAGATGCTGTGGTGTGGTATTAATATCTATGGGACCTTCATCCAGGTTATTTTTGGTGCTAACAGGTGAAATGGTGTGTGGAATAAGTCAGTAAATGTGAATGAGTTTTGTTCCTGTTTACTTGTAGTATCTACAAGTGCCATTTATCTCACTCCCGTGGGAAGCAGGCTCTAAGGGAATAGGCAGACCCACCAAGCATAAACCCATGGCATAAATAGCAGTGAAATTCCCATGGGATGAAGTCTGGTGTTAGAAAGAATTTTAGCTGAGAAATCAAAATACTACTCCGAGGCCAAACACAGGCTTAAATTTGAATCCACGCTTAATTCAATGCTTTTAAAATACCATCGCTTCCAATGAAAGATATTGGAGAAAAGTTCCTGAAATCTGATATTGCCCAATAACAATATCATACACATCTTAAAGTAGATGTACCCAATCGAAGACTTTACCTTATAAAGCTGGGCCTCATGTCTGAATGTACAAGATGTAAATAAATCAGATATTTGTCATAGGATGTGACTTTTGGATATTTAATTGTTTTCCCCTTAGGCTGTTTTTAGGCAGAGAAGGCTTGTTCAGGGCAGGACCAGGCTCGGGCAGGATGGGCAGTGACCACAGTGCAGGCAGGCAGTGCTAACCTGTGCTCTGGTAAGGGCTGTCTGTGCTTCATAGCTCTTGGTGCTGAAGGCACTTCTAGAGCAGGAATGGTCCTGGGAATTGCTTCTGGAGGAATTTCTGAAGCTGGTCCCTGCATTGTGTCTACAGCCGTGCTTGGCATCTGCTCCAGGCTCAGTGCAAATGCTGCTGCTGAAAACCCAAACTCTGTCCTTCACCTCCTCCTCACACACAGTTTCAGAGCTGCTGCTGCTTCATTTGATCCTGACCTTCCATCCCACCTGTTTTCCAGGATACCTCTGATGACTGCGTGTCTTTCTGAAGTCAGCAGAGAGCAGAATTAGTGGGGTCATCCCAGCCATAGCCATTTGCAGCTTTTGGACTGTAAAGCCCAGGTTGGATGGGGCTCTAAGCAATCTGGTCTAGAGTGGAAGGTGTCCCTGCCCACGGTGGGAGGGTGGAACTGGGTGATCTTTAAGGTTTCTTCCAACTCCCAAACCATGATGGTTCTGTGTTCAATGAACTCCCAGACAGTGTTTCATCCTGACCATGTGCTTTGCACTAAACCCCGACAGGCTCCTGACAATGATGCTTTGTTTAACTCATCCCTGCTCTTACTAATTATCTGTTAGGGAAGATTGCAGAATAGAGGCCCTCAAATTGCAGCACTTCATCAGTTTGGGCAGCTGCTCTCTCTGAATTAAGAGTTCAGATTTGTTTTCTAGGGGCTGGTCCTGCTGTGTGCTGCATGACCTACATCCAGTGATGGATGTAACAGAATCAGTTGATGGAGGCAAAGTGAGGCACCAAAGGCTGCCCTGTGGCTTTTGTTGGGTTTGGGATTGGAATAGTTGCAGCAGCTTGCTGTGATGATTGGTCTTTTTTGTACTTCTCTGGGTTTGATGGGGATGATCACTCTCAGTAGTCCTGCTTGGAACAGGAGTTTGGGCTGAAGCCCCTGAGCCTGGCCATGCAGACACATCCTCAGATGCCATCCACAGATCTTGTGCTTTTGGAGGGTTTTCCACCCATTTAGAGTTCTTCAACTTGAAGACTAGTCAAAATAAATCTTTAGGCCAAGTATCCCTCTGGCTTGCCTCCATTTTTTCCTAGAGAGCCAGGCATGAATTGAGGGATGACTGAAAAGCTGACAGGGTACTCAGTGAGCTGAAGGGATTTTGTGCTGAGTGCTGCTCCTTGCTCCCAGCACTGTTGAGCATCCAACTGCTTTTTAGTTGTTGCAAAGGGCTTCAATTAATAAAATCACCACTGTGGCCTGATAAACTTCATGTTATATGCCCTGGTTTCCTGGATAAATGAAAACAAGCAAAGTTGTGTTGACTGCTTGAAGAGAGGTCATAAAGGTGCTTCCAGAATAGTCTCCTGGTTTTCTTTGTAATGCTTGAGCCTCTTCCTCCTCCTTCTTGGTGCTTATACCCTCCATGTTCTTACTAAAAATAAAACTGAAGGTCATTTATGCCAACTCCATCCAGATATTTCTTATACTTGTTCCTCCTTTGCTGTTCTTCCCTGAACGTTATTTTGGGAAAAAAGATGTGTTTCTGTCTGTGTTAATGTGACACCTGGTCAGGGGGCACTGCTCCTCAAGAAAAGCTGTTCCTGCAGCTCTGCTGCTCTGTGGGTGTCTTGTCCTTTGCCCATTTGTAAAACTGAGGTCAAGAGAGGCAGATGAGGGACACAAGAGGAATAAAGGAGAATAAAGAACAAACAGCCCTTCTGGTCCTTTATAATAAAGCTCATTGACACCAAGGTGTTAAATGCTGCCTGTGGAAATACATCGGGCTGGAATTCGGTCAGTTTAAAATAAAACCAGGGCACGTTTGATGGGTGTGACAACAAAGAGAGGGGACATCAAAACTGGTATTGGTGTGGCTCTTCTGCCTCTGCTGCTTCAGTTAATGCCACTTTGCAGATGGGACAGAGAGGGGCTGGGACAGCCCATGGGAATGGTGCTTGTCACCAGGACTGAGTTACTCTGATGGAGTTTGTGGACAGGCAGCATCTGCCTGCTCCCCATTTGGTGCCGCTCCACCACCAGCAGCTCCTGGTGTCTCCAGAGGTCTTGTGCTACTTCCAGGATGGGCAGGAGTGATGTGCCAGAGGGCTGGGAGCACAGGAGCACTTCTGCTATGCAGTGGTTTGTAGAAAAACACCTTCTTGGGCCTCTGGTGTGTCTGTGAGTGTGCTAATGCATCACTGGGATAACACAGGTATGTTTGAGCCTCAGAACAGCATGAGTCTCCAGTGCAGTTCTCAGGCTCCCATGACCTGCTGTGAGGTGGCTGTAAGAAATAGTGCAAAAAATCTGAGAGGTCAGTCAGGAATGGGGTGCTTGGAAGTTCACCCACCTACAAAGATAGCTCAGACCCTATGAAGTGTGGTCTCCTAATGCCTCTGGTTTTATCTTTCTTTTCTTTTCACCTCATCCCAGGATGAAGAGGAAGAGATCAAACAAGAAATTAACATGCTGAAGAAGTATTCTCATCACCGAAATATTGCTACATATTATGGTGCTTTTATTAAAAAGAACCCACCAGGAATGGATGATCAGCTCTGGGTAAGTTGCTTTCTTTTCTTTAAAATAACTGGGATTTTACAGATATTTTTTACTCTGAATTGCTCTCAGCTTACACAAAACCCCTTATTTTGCATCCATCTTTTTCAAAGTCATTGCTTTAATCAGGCTCTTGCTGCACTGCAAAACACATCTCCATTTTGCCATAAAATCTTTGCAGGCTGATGGTAAACCCATTTTTATTCTGAAGTGTCATTAGCAATATCTTTATTACAATAGTCAATTGAAAATCATTCCATCTTCTGGCAGTTGGAGGGAGCTGGGAACATTTCTGGGAAGATGGAGGCAGAGGGTGATTCCTGCCAGCTCTTGGTGGTGCCAGTCATGCTTCAAATTTCATGGAGCCTGTGCAGGCAGATAGAGAGGAGAGGGGCAGTGAGAGGAGGTCAGGGAGATCTGTGGCTGCTCAGCCACTTTGGTGGAGACGCCTGACACTGCTGAAGGGCACCAAGCTGCTTCGTGTCTCTGTAAATCCTTGTCTGCCTCCTCCTGCTGCTTCCCTTGTCAGGGCCTTCTTGGTTATTAATTCAGCATTCCCAGAGCAGGGAGGATGGAGTTTAAATCCCCTTTATCCCTGGAGAGAGACAGAGCATCAGAGCCCACTCCCTTTAGCAGCAGCTGGTACTCAGAGGGCCGGGCAGGGACACTGCGGGTCAGGGCTCTGGTCGTTGCTGTAAAATTAATTAAAGTTTTTGTGCTGTGTTCTGAGCTTGGCTGTGCTGGTTGGAGTTTCTGGAGCAGCAGCATGCAATGCCTGTGGCCATCAGAGCAGCAGTGTAGGACACTAGGAGGAGTCTGTTGGAGAGAAGGCTCCATTGGAGTTACCATCATTACAATGACCTGGATGTTGTCCTGTGGTCAAAAAAGTCTTTATTTCCTCACAGTTTGGTAAATCCAGTCAATTCTGCCTTACCCATGTGTGGTTTCCAAAGCTTTTCTGTGCCTGAGCAAGGTTGCTGCAGCCTAATTTTTCAGGATTGACAAATATCCATGGTTCACCTGGGAGACCATGGCGATGCTGAAGAGCAGCAACACGCTCTTCCCTCTAGTTTCTGCACAGCACAGGCTTTATTTTAGCAAAACATTCAGTAACTTCAGCTGTTGGCCCCTGCATCAACATTCCAGAGCATCCAGTAGTGGGAGGTGGAGGGATTCAGAGGATGTTCCTCCCAGGAGAAAACTGCAGTTGATAGACTTCTGTGCCAGCTTGTTCCCCAAGACTTTCTGATACACTGAATTATTGGGAAGACTTGGGAGCTTGGACTCCAGGGCCATTCCTAGCCTGGGTGTCCAGGTTATTTATGGTGGGAATTCTTAAAAATCATGTTCTTTGCAGCTGGCCTGGCATTCAGCGAGGCAAAAGCTGTCAGGCTGAGAAACACTCTTTCATCCCATGAAATTCCATTTGGCTTTGGCAGGTTTATAATTTTTTTTTCTTCTAAGTGAAATATTAAAACAACTCACAATGTTCCTCCTTGTGCTGCAGGAGTGGGAAAAAAAACCACACCAACTGTGTGCCAAGTCCCCCGTACTAAGAGGAGCCCTCCCTGGTGCTGGCCTCTGCTCAGTGCCTTTACACAGGTTGGGTCTGGGGTGTGTGTGCTCTGACCAGGCAAGAGGGTTTGGTTTTGTTTCTTCCCTTCAGCTCCAGTACAAAGGGCTCTTGGCATACACAAGTGTTAATAAAAGAACAGTCCAAGCTTCCAAGAAGAAAAGGTCGCTAGAGAACTCCTTGGTTTAAGAGGCATGGCATGAAGAGTGGTGGTGTGGGAGCTGTGTCAGGGGAGGTTTAAGGATATTAACAAAGGGTTGTACATCCAGAGGAAGGATGGGCACTGGAACAGGCTCCCCAGAGAAGTGGTCACAGCACCAAGCCTGACAGAATTCAGGAAGCGTTTAGACAAAGTTCTCAGGCACAGAGTAGAATTCTTGAGGTTTTCCTGTTCAGGACCAGGAGTTGGATTCAATGGTGCTTATGGGATCCCTTCCTACTCAGAATATTCTGTGATTCTTCTATTAATCCCCATCACCATGACACTGCAGGGGAGGTTGTAAGTGCTGTGTCACCTTCACATGCCACAAGTCAAGAGAACAAACCTGGGCTTTCCCCGGTGGGTCACCCAGTCATGCAAGGGGAGAAGGTGATCATCATCCAACTGTGCTGCTTGTTCTTCCCCCTGGGAAAGGCAGACTAGGTAATTTGAATTCTCTACCAGACTGCTACCTCTCCTCTCTATTTGGGGCCTTTTTCATGGATTAGTGAAAAAAAGTTTTGTAAAAACTTCTTTTCTTACACTGGGGTTTTTTTGTCCAGTGTTGGGACTGGTGGATGTAATTCTGGGCAAGCTCCCCAGCCCTGGAGGAGAGGTGTGCTGGTGCCACTGCGTTAAATAGCTGTTCTTTCAGGATCTGATTGAATTAGGACTTGTGTGAACTCTATCAGTCTTGCCTCACAGATAAAGGCTTGTTTATTTTTCATTGGCTCTTTGTTGAAATAAAACCGTTTCTGATAATGCCCAAGTAATTCTTTTTATCGACACTTGGGAGGCTGATACGGAAATAAAAAATAGGGAACTCTTTCAGTGGAGATTAAGATCTCTCAGAAACGTGGCAGGCTTCCGACATGAAGTATTGTCGGTGCTGCTGCTCCATTCCACAGCAGCCACTTGCCCTGAAAGATGAGCTCAAGTTCACTGAACAGCCCTGTTTTCAGAAATTAGGGAGCTGTGTGGAGGGTGCTTTAGCAGATGCATCACAAATCTGCTATGTTAGGCAAAAAAAAGGGAAGCAAAAGTTATAGGGACAATCTTTATGGAACATTTAAAAAGAGATTTAAAAATATGAGGTAGGTTTATCCTCATGTTGGATAATGTGTTGCATTCTGGGGTGCTGTGGGTCTTGTGCCTCTCTCTAGGTGAGGGGATGGGGTCCTGCTCTGGTGCAAGGGGACAGGGTGAAGGTGGGCTGCAAAAACTGGGAAAATTCCCAAGGGATGTGAGGATCCAGATAATCAGTTAACTGCTGCTTCTCAGAGCTAAACTCATTAAATTCACCTTGCTCTTCTCAAATCTATGGGATACCAGGCTGTGCATAAACCTAAGAGATTTTTTTTGAGATATTTGGGGGGGAGGGTGTTTTTTTAAATGGTGGGAGATGAGGCATTCATTAAGAAGTGTGAGCTGGATGGGGGAGTTGACCCCATCCTGAAGTTGACCCTGCCCTGAGCACTGCTGGCACTGTGATCCCCATACACTGTGCCTGTGTGGAGGTGCCACTCAGCTGGACACTTGTCATCTGCCCTTGCTGTCCCCTGTGCACTGAGGCCGTGGACAGAGCAGGCACGTGTGCAGAGTGTGGGGGCTGAGCAAAGGCTGGCAGCAGCCCAGAGCCCACCCAGGGCAGGGCAGAGCCTGCAGGGTCCCCAGGGCCAGCAGCGCTGGCTTCTGTGGATGGGCTGCCATGGCAACCCTGCCCGCAGCCGCATCTGTCACCAAGGGGGACAAATTGCTCATGGGCAGGTTGCCAGATACCCACGTGGTGGGGTGGCCTGTGGGATGTCCTCTGCAGCAGATAATCTGGGGCAGTGTGGGGGGGAATAAGGAGTGAGGGTGATTTGGGAACAGCCCCTCGGTCAGGGTGGCACTGCTGCAGCTGTGCAATGCTCAGAGCTGTGACTGTGTACTTGCAATGTGTTTTTTCATTCTGCTGAGCGCTAGGGACGCAATGAATTGCTTTAGGGTGATGTGAACAGAGTCACACCAGGGATCTGGAGAGGAAAAACAGGGGCAGCAAAACTCCATTGAAAATGGAGCGTGAGCTGTCAAAGCATTGGGTTAGACCTGTGCAGCTCTGAGCAGGATTGCTCTTAATCTGCTTATATACCCTGAAAAAATATTTTTGGGCGGTTGCTGATTCTTTGCATTACAGAAATTAGATCATGAAACATTTGAGAGGGGTCAGTTTTCAGTTGAGCTGTATCTTTCTTTTGTCCCTTCAAGCTCTGCAGTCCTGGAGGAGTGTGAGGGGATCAGGGCTGCTCCTCTGGCCCCTGACCAAGAGCTCAGGGTAACCAGTGCAGCTTTCTGCTGCTGTCTGGCAGAGTAATCCAGCACTATTTAACTCTCACTGCTTCAAAGCAATGTCAGTGCTGTAAACACTGCAGGACTGTGAGCCCAGTTCCTTTTGCTGCCATCCCTAACCCAAAGCCATCAGCCTGCTCAGCATCCATGGCATCAGCTGCCTGCTGTCTCCCCAAGGGGCATGGATTGCTTGGCTGGGCTTGACATCCAGGGAGATGCAGGCAAGTAATTTATTGAGGAACTTGTGTGATAGCAGTTGGATGCTGCTGTTGGAGAGGAGAGAGCAGAGCAGTGCTGGGTCCTGTGCTCCTGTCTGGGTGTGCAGCTGCAGTGTCAGCCTGCTCCCATCCCAGCACCAACAGGAGCAATGAAAACCTGGCCTTATCTTGCTGCTGAATATTGGAATACCAATTTGATTGGTATTTCTGTTTCTGAAACGGGCATCAGCTTTTCTGCTGATGCACCAAGGGAAGGTCTCTGTGTTTTTAATGCTCCATCACTGCCTCCAAGTGCCACAATGTGGGTGATGAGGGACTCTTTTGCATGAGAGCCAGGCTGTGGGGTGGGATGAGAAATTTGAGTGACCTGGGCATATGGGACCATGTTGTACCCAGGTTCTGTTTACACAGAGCAGAAGGATTGATTTCCAGCAGCATTTAGCCTGAGAGTTGTGTGCTTGTTTTCTATAACTTAAAAGAAGTCAAATTGTTCCTGGGCTGAGGTGTAGGAACACAGAAGGATTTGTCTTTTGTAGTAAAGAATATAATTTGATGGGTTCCTCTGGACAAGCTGGAGCAGTTTACTGTAAGATGGATTGGGGTTGGTATTTTGGAGCTGCTTGGGTTTGAGTTTTTCCAGGTAATACACAGCATTGGAACAGAGGTCTTGCCATTCCCAAACTGAAGAAAGTAGTGGTTGATTTGAAAATTGAAAAGGCCCTTTAAACAAAAAATTCATGAGACAGCAGGACAGAGAGATTTACAGCTGCAGCTTCTGAATTTGCTTTGCTTGTGAAGTTTGCTGTCACTCTGGTATGAAGAGCTAAGTAAATGCTAAATGAACTGTATTTAAAAATACTTCCTCAATAAATGTCCTTGCAAATTAAATTTCAGGAGATGATCTTACCTTTAGCCCATCTTGATGATAATTTTAATTATGGTTAATAAAAATTCAATATGCATTTCCAGTTTATTGTCTTACTTCATCATGACTTCATCTCTTAAGAAAATTGGTAATGATGCAAGTGTGTGAGGGCAAAGCACTCACCCAGAGGTATGAGACTAGTGAGAAAGTATTTTAGTATCCAAGTGCCCTTTGAAGCCTTTTCTGAGTGTATTAAGCTCTGCCCTAAAATCAGCAAGAACTTCTGCTCATTTTAATTTTTCTCCTGGAAAACTGTTGGTTTCCAGCCTGAACATACCCATAAAGTGTTCATAAATCGATATTAAGGCAGTACCTGCATTGTTCTTCTCCCTCTCACCTGTCCTTGCTGTTGACAGTATACACAGAGAGACCATAACCATCCATTCTCTGCATGGCTGAACAAACGCTCAGCTCCTCTGAGATGACCTGGTCATGTTCCTGTGTCCCTTTCAGTGTGCATTAATTGTTCTTGGATGGTCTCCATCACCCAGCAGGACATCAGTGCTGTGGGTCAGGTCTGACCTGGCCTGTTGGGTGTCTCCTTGGCCTGCCATCATCTGTGGCTCCTCTCCTTAAAGGTGCACTGTATAAGCTATCATGAGAATTCTGTGGCATCCTTCCACCTGAGGAGCATAAGAAGCCATGAAAGCATGCAGCAGCCACCCAAACACAGGAATGGGGGCTGTCCACTTGAGGTGTCCATCAGCTCTCCATCAGGGACAAGGATCCTCAGGCAGCCTGGTCACTTTTCTGCTGCTGGTTTTCTTGGAGAATTCATGGCAGAGCTTTCAGGCTGTTTGTGGTGCTCAGCCCCCTTGGATCTGGAGCTTCTTGATGCTGGCAGAGATCTGCCAATGTTGGATATTTTCCTGTGGATGTTATGGGACTATGCACCTCTTAAAAAGCCAAACTGGAAACACCCTTTCTCTTTTTCTCACTGTTAATTTAATCTCCAGGAGGTTTCATAGTTACAAATTTGGGATACATCAGCAGGTGGCTGTATTATTCCCCTCCTGCTGTGAAGTTAATCTTTGCTCTGTGGCAAGAAGGGGCAGGGTAGAGGACCAAGTGAATTGCCAGCTCCATTAAGATAATCTGGGAAATTAAGGGATACACTCTGTACTTTCAATGGAATTTCTTCCATTTTCTCTTAAGTATTGTGTTTGCCATGCACAGCATAGCCAGCCCTTCCTCTTCCTCTTGCTGCTAACCCTGGTGAGAGCTCGTGGAAGAGTTTCCAGGGAAGAAGACTGGAGAGGGCAGTGTTTTGGATTGCAAGGTGTTTGTGGCTGGCTCAGCTATCCAGGATTTTCCTTTCCAAATTTGCTGCTGTGGTATCCCAAATGTTAGCTTAATCAGACACACATGCAGACACTGATAGTCCCCACATGTCAATGGTCCCAAGGTCCAAAGAGAGGAAAAGCAACTTTGAAACCAGTTGTTCCATTATTCCCCATTCAGTGAGCAATGAGTAACCAGGAGTTAGGCCATGTCAGTGACCCAGCTGGATGGCTTGGCTGCTGCTGGGGTGAAAGAGCTATAGGTGTGTTCTTTGCCTTTGCATGGGACAGATTTTGGCCAGTGACCCATCCATTTCTACCATTTCTTACATTCCTTGAAGCCACTTTCATGACTTAACAGAGATATTCCAAGAATTTTTCAGCACCAGTTCAGGAAGAAAAGAGAAACTTAACATTAAAACTAAAGATAGCAGCGTGGTCAAAGCCAAGTAAAGTAAAGTCTGCTCAAGTATTTTATTTAGCCTGAAGGTTTATGGCAGTCTTGTGTCTGGATTTTATGATCATTATAATTTATGATAGTCTTAAATCACTGCATTTGTGCAATTTGGTCAGAAGTAACTCTTCTGCAGTTTTAATTCTCTTCTTGGCCTGTGCTTTTAATAGTGATGTCACTTGCTTGGAGAACGTTAAATGCCATGTAAGCCCCATGTGATAAGAAACTTGAAACATGCACATCGAAGAATCTGGCAAGGAACCACTGGAAAGGGAATATCTTCAAGTAGGAAGCAGATCTGACTGGAAAACATGGTTTCACATCTTCGGGGAAGCACTTGCACAGGCCTTGGAGGAGGCCTGTTGCACACACAGGCTGTGCTTGCTTTCTGGAGCACGCAGGGATCTGCGAAGTCCCTGGGAGGCAGACTCACATCCCATGCTATTTTTACAATGTTTATTTCACAGTTGTTCAATGACAAGATTAAGTTTGGGCTAGGTTAGATCATTACACTTCTATATTTGATATTCTGAAACTTTGGAAGTGGTACAAGTGGCGGTGGCCAGTCATGTTGGAACCAGCCTGAGCAGTGGGACTGCAGATCCCTCCTGGGGAGCCTGACACTGTGTGGCAACCTTCCCCTCAAAGGAGGTTTCCTGCTCCAAAATGTGATCAGAACCAAAGTTTGTCTGGTTAAATAAAAAATAAAAAATTAAAATTGAATGAAAAGTACACCTGGTTCCTAAATCATAGGAAGCTTTGCAATATCTGCCTATGTGCCTTTGTATTTTCAGATTTGAAGAACTTGCATGCAAGAGGCAGAGTTTTGTTTTATTGCTGTTGATACTAAACATTGATCAGAAGTATAACATAGGGCATGTAGGGGTAGGGTTTGAGATTCTTATCTGCTCCACTGATTTTCAGCACTGGATTGATTCCTGTTTCTTGCTTGCAATCCTCTGGAGGGCCACAAGCCTTTCAAGCCTTCCAGCCTTTTATTGTTTCGTTTTATAACAAACCCCAAACGTTTTACAAGCTGATAGGTTCAGAGGATGTTCCAGTGACTCTGTGCAGCACCGTAGGGTCCCCACAGAAGTAGTGCCAGCGTTGGGATGCTGCTGGTGGTGTCACTGAGCAACATTTATGTCATTAATTACATTCCTGTTCCCTTTGGCAGCTGGTGATGGAGTTCTGCGGCGCGGGCTCTGTCACTGACCTCATCAAGAACACGAAGGGGAACACCTTGAAGGAGGAGTGGATTGCCTACATCTGCAGAGAGATTCTGCGGGTACGTGTCCAGGGGGAGCTGAATGTTGTTGGCAGTGTTGGCAGCTCAGGGGACACGGGAAGCCTTTGGCTCCGCAGATTTCGTGGATGCTGTGCTGCCATGGGCTGGAGCCTCTGCGGTGCTGGCAGGCGTGAATGATTCATGTGCCTGTATGATGCATAATAAATAAACCCTGCTTAATGCCCTTTAGCTCTGTTAGCTGCCTGAATTTTAACCCTCTTTTTCCTTCAACAAAAATACTATCTCCTATTAGTATTAAAATGGCAAAGATTTATTTATGTTAGAATTACGCTTTTAGTTAACAGAAAGGTGAGCACTAATAAAGTCTATAGGAAGAAGAATCTTCGTGATTGAAGAGCATCCTATGTTATATTAAATCCACATGTCTGATTTTAGTGAGGATGCTGCAGCTTTTATACTCACAATATAATTATTGGACTGAAATGTCTTAAAATGAGACATGCCAGAGTTTCTATACTCTGGATAGCAGCTTCAACAAAGATTTTCCTGCATTTTGCATTGCTGAGGTCAGAGGATGGGGTTGTAATGGTTGTCCTACATTAAAATCTATTGCTCTGTGAACCGAAGATTTGTTTAAGAGAAAACAGGAATATTTGGCATGTGAAGAGCCATTCATGTGATAGGATGAGAAGAAAGGGCCTCAGGTTGCACTAGGAGAGATTTAGGAAAAATTTCTTGATCAAAGGGGTTGTTAAGCACTGGAACAGGCTGTCCAGGGAAGGATGGATCCCCATCCCTGGGGATATTTAAAAGAGATGTGGCTGTGCCACTTAGGGACATGGTTTTGTGGTGGCCAGTTGTCAGGGTTATGGTCGGACTCAGTGGTCTTAAAGGTCTTTTCCAACCTAAACAATTCTTTGATTCTATGAAAGAAAATGAGGCAAAATGATTGCTCCAAATGGATGTGCCTGACCCTGAGGCTGCCACGGGTGTCCAGGGGTGACACAGCATTTCTATGTTGTCCCTGAATGCCACTGTCCACACCAGAGTGACATGCAGAAGATGCTGGCACTGTAACTCATCAGCTTTTGTATGGACACTGCTTTCAGTGCCAGGAGGCCACAGTTACATGGGCTTATTTTGAGTGTATGAGCTCCATGAGCCTGCTCCTTAAAATAGTCCCTGGCAGTGAGTCACAACCCAGCCTCTGACTCATGTCCCAGGGCCACCATCAGGTGTCACCGATTGCATTTTGGCCACACATTGGGGCAGTGATGGGTGACCTCTGTGGGGTTTGGGGTGAGGAAAGGCTCCGAGCTTCACACTGCAGAACGTGGCTCATGCTTGGTTCAGACAGTGATGGACAGTTGGAATTCTAACATGAGGCTCAATCCCACATTATTAAAGGATTTATTGAAATTTTCGCTTTGCCTCCAATGCTCAAAGGTGCCTGTAACAAGTGTAACATGGCTAAAAAAAGGACTCCTATACAGATATAATCTGTTCCAGAGTTTTCCCAAGGTAACGAGCGTAAAATGACTAATAACTACCAAAAGCGAGAGCAGAAATCCTTTTCTTCCTCAAATATGAATGTTTAATGTGAAGTGCAAACCTAATGCAAAATTAGTTTTTGAAGTAATCCATATTTTTCCTAAGACGACAATCTGGGTGGATGTTGCTTTGAAACTGATATAATAAATGAATGAAATAAAAATGTGGGTTGCAAAAATAAATTAATGAGCTAATAAACCAGCACAACAGCAAAGCTAGTTTACCTTTAGCCTTTGAGACAGGCTTTTTACTTGAGTTATATCTCTATTAGGGATATGTGAAAGTTATAAAATTTGTATTTGCATGGTAACTTTTTTAATACAGGCTTCTCAGTGTACTGAAATCCAGTTTATTGGACCGATATAACAAGAGAATTGTTTTCTTCAGTTTCTGGATGATGGAAATGGAGAAAGGAGACAAACCCATTCTATTATTTCTGCCACAGAAATGGTTCCCTGAGGCAAGGGAGCACATGAGGGAAATCATGTCTGGAGTGATGGAAGAATTTGGGTTAATACAGGTTCCTGCTGGAATGGGAAAGATTTGGTTTTAAACCCCACAGAACGGACAGGCTCCATGCCAGGCATGTCCTTCCAGCATGGGACATGGGACAGTGTTTGCAGCATGTGATAAACAAAAGCATTCTCGGGTGCTTAACTCCAACTGTGTACCTTTCATTTCTGGAGCATAATTGGATGAGGAGGAATGTCAGAAAATAACATGCTTTGAACTTGGGTTCCTCTAACCTTTCTCTGAATTCTCCAGGGCTTGAGTCATCTACACCAGCACAAAGTAATTCATCGAGACATCAAGGGACAGAATGTATTGCTGACAGAAAATGCAGAAGTGAAACTAGGTAAGAGTGGGTTAGAGCTCCTGGAAGCTGCAGGTGGTCTGGCTAGGGAGAAGCAGCAAAACTGGCTTGTACATGGTCTGAAGAAAGAGGATGGGTACCAAGAGCTCCTTTGTGGGTTTTGTTATGTTGACTTTGATACATGACCTTGGGTGTTGACCAAGTGCTGTGCCTCAGACTGCCAGGGGTTGATGGCCAGGTTCTGCTTGCAGAGGTGCACTTGCAGTGGTGTTTCTGCTCTGACAGCTCTGCCACAGCTCTGGTACAGGTTAGGCAACCAACACCAATTTTTCATGCGCTGGATTGAAAATTGCCCTGTGTTCATTGCCAGATGTTGTCAGGGGCTGTTCCCCCACAGCTGCATAGTAGTGTCCTGGAGGATAATCCATTTTCAGTTTAGTATGACATAATCCAGACTCCTTTTCCAAGCTAACCTGATGGAGGGGGTTTAATTTGCAAGAACTACTCTGAATTTTGTGCACTCTGTTAGTCACCCTAGAGAGGAGCAGGCACTGGTGTGGAGGTCGTATGGAAGGCAGCAGATCAGTGCAGATGATGTGCTCACATCTTCACTTGTCCAGTATTGATGTTATTAAGGCTGTCTTTGCACAAATAATTTATGCTGGTGATGGAAGATCCCTTACATTGGTCATGTGTGGTGCAAGCCTGGTTTTCCCATGCCTCCTCTCTTCCTCTGCAGCAGAATAAAACCCTGGCTTAACAGATGGCACCACCAGCTCATTGGGCTTTATGCTGGTGAAGACTTCTCTCCAAGGGGAAATTCTCCAGGGCAAATCTCCAGCCATTGTGTTGTGCAAAGTGCAGCTAGTGGACCATAGAGTATTCTCTCATTGATTTGATTTCATCATTTTTTGCTTCATTTTGCAGCTCTCTGCTTGACATTTCCCATGGGCCTTTGTCCTTGGCCCTTAGTTCCTTAAGTCTTTTGCATTTCTGCCATTTGCAGCAAGAATTTAGGTAGAAAAATGAGGCTTCCACCAGTGTTTGGCAGGCTTTAATTCAAATGAGCAAGCACAGAACAAAGGCTGCTGCTTATTCATGTTGCTAACCCTGTTTCTCATTAGTATGAGGAGCTGTGATTTCTTTTCATTGCCTCCTGGCAAGGAGGAAAAGGCACAGGGTTTCATACAAAACCTGGACATCAGGTTTATCCTTGACTGACCTCTGTGGATGCCAGCAGAGATCAAACAGGAATCTTCAGCCACGTCTTCCTTTCCTGGCTGTGCAGAGTTGTCCTGAGTGAACACAACATTTTACACAGAGCAGCAGAGTGTTGTTCAGGTTTGTCTCTGACTTTACCCCATTGTCTCCCTGCTCCAGTGGATTTTGGTGTCAGTGCCCAGCTGGACAGGACGGTGGGCAGGAGAAACACCTTCATTGGGACGCCTTACTGGATGGCCCCTGAGGTCATCGCCTGCGACGAAAATCCCGATGCCACTTACGACTTCAAGGTACCTAAACGAGCATCTTCCTACTCAGGAATTCAGTATACCCTTGTAGCACTGAAAAACACAGTGGCAGGCAGCACAGGCCTCCTCCTGCTTTCTGGCTGTGGGATTTTGGGATGCCAGTTCACGTCCAACCTGAATCTTTGTTGTGCTGTTCACGAATCCAAATTTACTGTGAGGAGTCTTTCCCCTTGTGGAGAAAGGTGTCAGACTCAGGCTTCTTACCTGCTACCCTGCTTTTTGCTGCTGTGTATTTAAATACTCCAGTCAAACAAGCTGTATTTGCTCTGTTTACTCTGGAGAGGAGTCAGGTCTGGTTCAGAAAGGATGAAATCACATCCTCTGGCCTGCAGGCTGATATTCGCAGGGAGATGTGAAGGCTGCCACACAATCAGACGTTTAGGGGGCTGACCTACTTTTCACATGTCTCTCCAGCCTGTTTGAAGTTTATTTTTGGATTGGTGGCAGCACAATGTCGCTGCTGAGTTAAAATGTGGCACAGAGCCCTGTGCCATGCAGCAGATCCACAGGAAGGTTAGGAGTCCCACCTGCCCATTCAAACTACAGTGACGTCTGATGTTCAAAGCAGGGAGAGTTTAATGTAGTTTATCCTGTTTCTGCTTTACTACAAGTTTCTGGACACATATCTGTAGAGATATTCCTTGGGTTTTTGTCCCTTGTTTTTTTGAAGTGTCCAGAACTTGAATTTCTGGCTCCAAACCTCCTAAGGTCCACTGAGTGTGTCCAGAGAGGAGGGCAGGGCATTGACACATGAACTCTGGGGAGGAAGTTCAAGCATATGTGAAGCCTGCTATACTTCTGTTCATGTGCATGCTAAGAGGTCACTTTGCAAGGTGATGTTTAGAAAGGACATTGAGACCCTCTGGTATGAGCTGCTTTCTAAAAGTAGAACACTCCAGTGTAACAGAGTCACAGCCCACCATTGTGATATAATTTTGGCTGCAATTACTGATTGCTCAGATAAATTTTTGAGAAATGAATGATTTTAAAGAAGCCAGATAATGCTTTGCTATTGCAGCCATTTAAGTGCATCAGTCAACTTTTTGAACTGATGATTTTCCGGAGAGCAGCTCTCCAGTCTGAGTTCAGACTCTGGGTTACGGAAATTGTTAATGATAGGGACATGTAGAAATAGTTTAATCTCCAATTGCTTATGACTCTTTGATTAACCAATTACAACAGGCATTTCCTCAGCTGTGCTGAGGGCAATGCTTCATGACAGGGCTGCACCCTGCACTGGCTGCTCTCACCACTTCTCCACCAACAGCTGCCTGTCATTAATCACAGCTTTTTGTTACTATTTTTTAAAAAAAGGACTGATCTCTTCATGGGCTACTTTCTACCTTCTGAAATCCCTGAGGATTTTCCTCTTGCCAGAGTAACTGGGGCACTTAATATGCTGTGGACTGATGCACAAGCTCCAGGACCAGAATCCCTCTATTGTCCCCGAGGATCAGATGCTCGCAGAGCCGGGCGCTCGCCTCTCTGAAGTTGGCTCTGGCCATTTTCCCGTGGCTGGGGGTGTGGAACAGGGGGCTGATTGCTGCTGATACGCTCCATGCAGGGTGCTTTCAGAGCTCCTGGTGATGTGGGAGCCACTGGACATTAGTCCATACCCCGAATCACAGCCTTGCACCTGATGCTCTTGCTTTGAAGTAGGGTGGGGAGGATGTAAATGATAATTATTTCTTCTAAAAGGGATGCAAATCAGATGTTTTCAGGTTTAGCTGACTGGCTTAAAATACTGAATACAGAAAGTGAGATTTATAGAGTGAGAAAAGGAATTCTCACAGGCTTAATCTGTTGGACAAAAAGCCTCTGATCTCACTGTTTTCTTAGCTAGAAAGAGATGCCTGTGTAATCTATGGAAGGAGGCAGTAAATACCTCCTCACATAAATAAACCACTTTAAAAAAGAACAAATAGAAACCCCCCGCTGTTGAGGTTGTTTTTTTCCCCAGCCAGTCTTCCTTTTTTCTTTAGAGATATCTTGTCAATAAGCTTAGAATCAAAAGGAGGGGGAGAAGGGAGCCTGCTTCCCTTCCCAAGTCAAGGCAATGCAAATACATTAGCACAGCATCCCTTTGCTGGATGGACTGAAAGGCTTTTCAGTATTAAAAATAAAAACCACTCAAAAAAAATTCCTGAATTCCAGATCATTATAAAATGTGTGCTTCCTGCTGAGGTTTCTGCTTTCTCTGGGAGACTCTGAGAGGTGATAATCCCTTTATGTATTCCTCCAGCTTTAAGATCACTTGGCATCCTGCATATAATACTGGGCACCTCAATATGGAAAGACACATTAGGAATTTGGAAGGAGTTCAGTGGCAACCCAGAAGGAAGGGGTCATATGTGCTGAATCATGTGGAAAGACTGTGATAATTAAGTATGCAGCAAAAATCCCAGCTGACCAGAAACAAAGAATGGATAAGACTGTGCTGTGAAAGGGCTGAAAATAAAATTTGAGAGAGAATTTTTAAGTAGGTACAAAGATGTGTAGCAAGGACGACATTTGTTGAGGGAGAGCTTGAGCTGAAAATGAGGAGAAGTGCCTTGAAGTTGGAAATCCAAGTTGCCTTTCCTGGAGGGTGTATGTGAAAAGGTGCTTGTGGTTCCTAGAGGCTCTCTCTAGCTCTGGCTGGGCTTTTGGGACTCTGTACTGGGAAAAACAACCTTTCTGGGATTTACTCACTAAATGGTAGGTTTAGAATCTTGAGGCAGTTTAGAAAGAACAGCTCTTGAACTGGAGAGGAGAAAAGTGAAGTGGGACTGCAGGGACATGGCAGAAAGCAGGGCAAGGGAGAGCTGGATGTACAAGAGGAGGAGTGGAAGGCAGAGTCCATCCCTTCCAGCCTTAGGTGAAAGCACCAGCATTGGTCTGGGTCATATTCCCAGTCCAGCAGATGGGTTATACTCATTTTCTCTCACTGGGCACATACAGCCTCTGCCTCCTGCACTGCCAGGAGAGACAGTCCATCCCCTGGGGCTTGTAACCAGGGCTAGGGGTGCAGCCACAGCTCATTAGTGATAGTGGGGTGGGGAGGAGGCACTGGAGGGCAACTCACTGCTGCTGTCTGACAGGAGCTGGGGATTTGGGTGTTCCTGTTGGCAAGGAAGTAGCTGGAAGGAAGAGTGTTATAGGTATGAAATCAAAGTTTTGTAAATAGGTGTATTGTCTCTGCTCTCATCCTTCAGGAGTCTCAGGGCTGAGCAAGGCTTGGGAACAGGGTAAATAAATGTGTGCATTTCTCCTTCCACTGGCAATGTGCCTCTGCTTTCTTTCACAGAGTGACTTGTGGTCTCTGGGGATAACAGCCATCGAGATGGCCGAAGGTGCTCCCCGTGAGTAGTCATGGCTCTGTTCATTATCCCTGGGTTCTAACATATTGGGGTTTGCTGAGCACCAGCTAGAGCTCAAACACCCCCCCCCTCGAGGTTTTCCCTGGGCTTGCTGAGGTGGAGGTTGCAGCACCCATGGGGACAAAGCTGCCAGGGCAGCATGGCCCAGGGGGCAGGGTGGGCACTGAGCAAAGGCAGACCTGTGACACCTGATACATCATTGAGCTCTGGGACGTGGTTTCCTCAAATAAAACACAAATGAAGATGGGGTGGAGGACTGGAAGCAGGTAAAACACCTCAGAGCTGGTGTGACACTGGTAGTGACATGCTGGCATGCTGGGTTCACCTGGGTGCACCTGCACAAGTCACACTGCCACGGTTTTCAGCGTTATCATGGGACTGTCCTTGCTGGAAAATGCAAGTAAATAAAGCAGAGCATCGTGCCACATGGCATGGCTGTCCCACGCTCTAGCCTATTGATCTCAGCACCTGGCAGGTGCTGAGGACCTGGAGCTGCAGGAGCAGAGATGTCCCCAGCTAGCCCCTGGGGTGACCCTGGTGGTGCTGGGGACACTCACAGCTCTTGAATGGGGACATCAGCCCTCACCTGAGCCCCAGGGTGGGGGTTGTCTATGCAGGGTTGTTGCTGCAGTCATTCTACCATGAGGGTCTTGAAGCCTCAGAGGAAAGTCAAATCTCC
The DNA here is from genome assembly GCA_013397375.1 of Toxostoma redivivum. NCBI lineage: Eukaryota > Metazoa > Chordata > Aves > Passeriformes > Mimidae > Toxostoma > Toxostoma redivivum. The sequence continues at coordinate 1,319,250 of VXBI01002031.1, read as the reverse complement.
CAGCTCAGTGTCTGTGCTGTATTTAATGTCTGTTCTTACAAATTGCAGCTCTGTGTGACATGCATCCCATGAGAGCCCTCTTCCTCATCCCCCGCAACCCGGCCCCGAGGTTGAAATCAAAGAAGTGGTGAGTTTCTTTTCTCAATCTTTAGAGACTGTAAAAATGTTTCTGGAGCAACCTTTTTCTGCAGCTGAGCACGCTGGGGACATGGTGTTGATATTTATGTAGTTTTGGGGATTGACAGGTTTGAGTGGTACCTGGTGAGTGCAGGTTCAGGTTTTGGTCTCCTATGGAGAGGAAATTTGTTCTGAAGGATCCATTGTGGGATCCTTGGTATGCAGAGAGAGAAACACACACCCTGCCATTTCACAGTGCAGAGTTGGCTTTTCCAGGGCAATTTGTGCAGCCTGAAGTCTGATGACACTTTGCTTGGCTCCCATTTCATTCCAGTCAGGTTCCGTTCTCAAGTGGAAATATGTATCCCGGCCAAAAAAGAAAAGAGGATGGTTTATCTTGAAGGCCCAAGAATGCAGAGATTTGTACTTAGTTTGAGCTTTATTTTGAAATTTTACAGGAAAAGATACATCACTGTTTTGGGGGAGGAAGAAAAAAAAAAAAAGGAAAGAACGTGAGGCATGCCAGTAAAAACCCACAGGAAAAATATTCCCGAAGCCCAGCCACATGTTGTTTTGTTACTGTATGTTCTGTATTGATGGAAGTGGAGTCCTTAAAAACACTTATCTTTGGTTTGTGCTGTTTTCCTGCCCCAGGTTCAGCAGTTGTTTAGTCAGGAAAGATCTGCCGCATGTTAGAGAGACAGCACTGCCCCTTGTTCCCAGATGGGCTGAGCTCACAGAGGGAAGCTTTGCCTTAATCCTTTAAATTTGGCTTAATATCTTATTGATTACACACCAATAAAAAGGGGAAGAGCCCATGGTATGTACTGATGACACTTGGGGCAACAGCAGCTGCTATTTTATTGCTGACAGAGGAGTGAGAGGGACTTGGAGTATCTTCTTTGAATGCATTGTTTTGGGCTTTTAGGACCAGCCTGAAAACTCACCCAGGCTTTGGCAGGAGGCATCTCAGTTTTGTCAGCCTCATCATCAGCTGCTCCAGTGCTAAACCAGGAGGAGAGGGACCATTCCCAGCTGGCTCTGCAAAGGGTGTCAGATATTCTTGCTCTCTTTGCATGACCTTTTGAGGATACCATTAGTCAGCTGAGAAAATAGTGTAGGTGCTTGTTTTCTGCCAGATCACCAGTCTGCTCCTTTGTTATCCTCACTCCTACAGCACAAAAAGGGTTGTGAGACTTGAGAATTTATTTTTCATACAGAAGTGCTGTTTATTCAGCAAAGACTCCCTCAGCCTCCAGGCAGAGGGGAGCTGATGAAAGCAGATTTTGAGCAGGATGTTTCCCTGTGTCCTTAAGGTAAAAATGGAGCTGGGATGGAATTTGTATTTTGGTCCCTGCCCTGCAATTGCAGCATGTGCTTAATGCAAGGTGTGGGGTGTTCCTGGGCACCACCTTCCCACACACATCTGGCAGCTATCCTAGGTTTGCACATCCTGTGGGGTCTGCCCAGAGTTGTGCTCTGCCTGTGCCAGGGGTGGCATCCTGGGTGCTTTGATGAAGGATCTCCTGGGAAGCCATAGTGTAATAGAACTCCAGGTTCCAGAGGCAGCTTGGTACTCACCTGGCCTCTGCTACCCTTCCATGAGCAAGCAGGCATCACTGGTGTCCATCAGAGTTGGGACATGTGTACCTCAGGTAGCTCAGACCTCTCTTCATCTTCAAAGCTGTCATTGCAGTGGAAAGCTCCAAAGGATCCAGATGAAGCTCCACCAACTCCTTGAAAGCAAATTTTTACAGCATTTTCAATGTGGCACTGGGCAGATTTGCTGTTCTTGGCTCATTTCTCAGCTGGAGGTTTTTTGGGCCTTGCCAGGATGAGTCCTGGAATTCTGCAAGCACATCCCAGGAAGAGTGGAGATGTTTGAGCAGGCTTTCAGGGTGGCTCCCTAGCACTCAGTGGTTTTCACAGCCACAGGTCACAAGAGCAAGGCAAAATGGAGAAAGGTTCAACTTGAGTTTGTCCTTGCTTCTGTGCGCAGCAACACATAAATAAAAGTACACTGCACTAGGAGACTATCATTTTCCTTACATGTAAAAGTAGTGAAGGGACTCCAGCCCTTTTGAGGGTGAGTCAGGAAAGCCAAGAGAGAACACTGGCTATGGGAGCCTGACCTCAATTAAAAATTGCAGAGAGGAAAATAATTTTGTTGCTTGCTAAATCCTCAAAGTAGCTTTTAAAACATTGTTGTGTTCCTATGAAATTCAAGTCTTTGGTATATAATTTTCTTTCCCAATTAAAGCCAGCCAGCAATGAAGCTTTATTTTCCTCTTCCCCTGTTTGCAGGCAAAATGAATTGAAACTTTAGTGATTTTGTTCCCATAAACCTTCTCTAGCCCTGTGCTGTAAAAGACATGAAACCTCTTTGTTAATGACGTGATATTTGCACTGTGATACCACTTTTCATCCAAGCAACTGCAAAGGCTTTGCAAACATTGATTTAAGCTTTACAAACCCCAGGAGCTGGAGGAATGTGTGTTTCAGGAAGGTGGGCTGACCTGGGCTGGGGAGGGGATGAAATGTGTAGTGGAGTCCTCCTGGATCAGAGCCGGGGAGAAAGCCCTGGGCTACAGCTCCAGTGAGCACTAAACTGTGCCACTGGACAGGCTGGTTTGTTTGAGAGAGGAAGATTTTGGGAAATGCAGCAGCCTGAAATCCCTGTCCATAGCTGCTCAGGCAGCAAAGGTGTCTTAGGGCATACAGGGCACTGGGACCCCCATCCCATTACTTCCAGGAGGTTAACTTTTCATCTACTTCACCCTGTACTGTATTTGCACATGCTCTGGAACACACATCCAGGACTGGAGTCTCTCCAGCTTCACACAAACAAGGGAGAATCATATTTTAGAAGTGTATTTTTTTTGAGCATCACATTGATTGTCCCTTCTGGGTACACTGAAACACTGCATTTCTCAAGGCAAGGTGGGGAAGGCAGATTTGCTCATTAGCAAAGCTGGAGGGAAGATTTAATTGGATCCAGTAGCATATTTTATTTTTGCATCTCAATTTGTATGGATTAGCACTTAAAAGATAAATCACTTTTAGTCTGACAGCTTAAAAGTAAAATCCCTGAAAGCTTATTGTTTTACTTCTAAGGCAATTCTGTAGTATCTGTTGGCTTCTGACATTAATTTATATTCATTTTCTTATTTGCTAAAGCAACATAGACTACAGTAGCCTGTCAACATCTTCCTTTCTTGTAAATCCCTGTTCTCTTGAGTTTATAATGTGGTGAAATTAGTTCCAGGAAAACTTTGGATATGCAGCACTTGAGACTAAGACAAATTTGTTTATTAAAGATTTGGCTGAAACTGTTTTAGCTGAGACTAACTTTGTGAGCAGAGAGGCTGTGAGGAGAGCAGGGCTCTGTTCCCATCTCTATCAAAAGAACATGTCCCAGTCTCTTGGATCAGGGAGTCTGGGGCTTGGTGGTCCCCCGGACCTGGTGGGTTGTGATGCTGCTGAGAGAGCAGGGAAGGGCTGCAGGCAGCAGCATCACCCAGAGGCTGCCTGAGCTCTACCAAGCCCTGCAATGTTGGGATTTCAATTAAAAAAAAATTAACCTAGCTTGTCCCACTCACACAAAGATTCATCTCTTGAAACACTGCCCAGGGGGCTATAAAAGATGAGAAACCATCCACTCAGGCATTGTGTGTGTTGTATCTCATTTCTACCTACAGTTTCACAGGTTCAGAGGGAAGGGAGCAGGAACACTCCCTTGCTTTTTCTTGGTTGCAATGGTGACATCTTGCTTTGGTGATTCTCTGGTCATACTGATGGTTCCCAGTTTTGTGGGATAATGAGCAATAACTGAGAAAAATCTTCTTAAATACCAACAAGTCTTTTTCACTTTCTAACTTGAGAATCGATATATTTACCTGTTACTTTTGTACCTTCATTCCCTGATTTTGACCAGGTCTAAAAAGTTTCAGTCCTTCATTGAGAGCTGCCTAGTGAAGAACCACAGCCAGAGACCAACCACAGAGCAGCTGATGAAGCACCCCTTCATCCGAGACCAGCCCAACGAAAGGCAGGTCCGCATCCAGCTCAAGGACCACATCGACAGGACTAAAAAGAAGAGAGGAGAGAAAGGTCAGTGGAGAAGAGAGGAGGGTTAGTGGAGAGGAAGCAGCACTCTGAGCAATCCTTGGCCTCTGCCATGTGCTCAGATATCCCTGTCTGGGCAACCCATGACCTCTGCCACGTGCTTGGGGATCTCTAGTGCAGGGCAAGGCACATCCATGCAGGTGAAACTTGTGGGTAAATAGAGGGAATACAGAGAGGACTGGGTAGCCTATGGTCTCAGTACCAGTTCCCCTCACTCAGATGGCTGAGTTTGTTTGCAGTCTTGTTAAATTCAGTAGGTGAATTGAACCACCTTTGGGTGATTTTGGGGACAGATTGTTTTGTTTGCTGTGATTCCTCTCAGTCATTGAAATTAAAATAAATACCTGTAGCTAAACAATGGGTGTTCATGCAAAGCAAACAGGTGACTGCCATTAGAGTTAATCAGTGTTTTTAAATATATTTTTTTTCCCTAATGAAAAATGATGCCTTTTTTTAGTCCAGGTGGTAATTTCCACATGGAACATCTAAGCTTTGATTCATTAAAGCGTGTGTATAAAATTTACGTTTGCATAAATCCGTGCTGGCGTGTGGGAGGGTGAAGCTGTTAAGCTGAATTTTCCCCAGCTCACGTATTTCATGCCAAGTGTGTTGATCTACGTGACATCCCTGCAACACCAGCGATGAGCAGAGCTGTGCAAACGAACATCCAGATAAGACCCTTGCCCCAAAGCAATTCCACTGACTAGGAATAACCTATTAAACTGAATGTTTTCAGTGAACTCTCTAGGCCCTATCAAAGTCCTCTGCAAGAAAGATCAGATAGCAGAAGAAACTTGTTAAAGTATTCAGCTGCTTGTGAACTGAATTTTAATTTGAAAGCTCATTTGTAGAATCCAGCAAATTAATACGTTGCTATTTCTCTTCTTATTGGTAGCGGAATTAATTTTTCATGCGTACCTTCCAGCCCCTTGTAATAGATTTCACTACAATCAAAACAATAAAATGGGATCCCAGTGAAGTATTAAATGTGTTTAGTCTGGCAAATGAAGGTTGGACCCTAGAGATGGAGAGTAATTGGATAAATGCGAGCCTTTCTTTGACTATAATTCCCTTCATCCGATAAAGATGATATCCCAACAGAAATTGCAGTATGTAACACAACATTGCAGTGAGCTTTTATGTAGATATCTTCATTGCCTGGAAATTACATGGATTTGTATAGGAAGAGTATATGTTTAGGGAAAAGAGGAGCTGGTGCCTTCAGAGCCTTGGTTAAGTCCCACCTTCCTGTGGCTGTGGCTCCAGTAGCTGGTGGTGCAACTTCTGTTGCAGAACCATACTGAAGAAGGGGATCACTCACTGTCATATGGGGATAAATTCTTGTTTCAAGGACACCCCCATCTTTACATCAAGGGGCTGTGGTTGTGAGGGCTGTTGCTCACTGTGCTGATGCTTCCCTGGCCTTGTGGCCCCCATGAAACCACAAAATACAGAGCATGCTGCTTATTCTTGGTCATGCAAGGTAAAGAGAATTGGCTGTTCTGCCTTCAGAGCTCTGGGATTTTCAGCCACTGGAAAAACAAATGAACCCAGCAAAGGGCACTGATGAGCAATTCTGTTCCTAGATGAGACAGAGTATGAGTACAGTGGAAGTGAGGAGGAGGAGGAGGAAAATGACTCTGGGGAGCCGAGGTAAGAATCAGCATTTCATTTGTGCCCTTACATCCCTTTAGCTCTGTATAAAATCAGCTTGGATTATGGGCTCATATGAACTGGAAATGGAATAAGGACAGTCTGAGCACTGAGTCCTATTCCCTGGCAGAACAGAGGAAGTTCTTGCTGCCGGGTGGTGCGTGGGTATAAACTAATGCTCTGGATCACCTTAACCAAAAGCTGGGGAAGAAAACTCCATTGTCTGTGGGATCTGCAGCATGGCACAGTGCTGTCATGGGAATGTGGATATTGAGATGTGGAAAATCGTGAGGTGAAATTAAAAAACTCTTTAAAATGTGGTTCCTTACATCCAAGTGTAGCTCCCTGTTTCCATGTAATTTTTCACCATGAAACCTCCCAGGTGCTGCTGCAAGCACCGTGGGGCTGGAACTTTCTTCGGTGACATTTTTCAGAGCCGTTGTAATTATTATCAGGTTATTCCATTATTTCACTGAGATAATGTAGTATTTTAATAGCTGGCAATGATTCACGCTAAATGTGCTTTGTGCACAGCTAAATATAGTGTGTGCCAGCCACTGCAGTGCAAGAGGCTTTGGTTAGAAACTTAATGTAAAGGAAATCATTCCATTTACAGTGAGTAAATGACCGGTGAGCCATGAGCTCTGTCACCCTGCCCTGGCACTTGCAAGCCCCCATCTCTCCATCTGCTGCTGCTCTGCCCAAACTCTGTCGAGTGTTCAGATGCTGTGGGGACGGAAGGGAGAGGGGCCACACTGCAAAATCACACAGGAGGCTCAAGGCTGCAGGGAGGGATCTTCTCTGATGGTTCTCCTGTGTGCAGCTCCATCCTGAACTTGCCCGGGGAGTCGACGCTGAGGCGGGATTTCCTGCGGCTGCAGCTGGCCAACAAGGAGCGCTCGGAGGCGCTGCGCCGGCAGCAGCTGGAGCAGCAGCAGCGCGAGAATGAGGAGCACAAGCGGCAGTTGTTGGCCGAGCGGCAGAAGCGCATCGAGGAGCAGAAGGAGCAGAGGAGGAGGCTGGAGGAGGTAACTGGCCAGGGCTGAGCAGGTTTTGGGTGAAGCAGCAGGATTTCTGGTGACAAGTCCCAAGAGACTGCTCTCAACCTGGTTTAAGGTCACGTGCTGATCTCTCTAGGCAGTAACCCCAAACATTTTGTCACACTGGTCAAGCCCCTCTGCTCATCCTCCAGCCACTCTCCTCACCATAGCAAGTGTTGCCAACTTTTGTGAAGGTAATGGAACTGGTTTTGTATAAATAAAACCTTGGGATAAAAACCTAAAGGGGTCCCTGGAACTACTGAGCAGAGTTAGCCCATGATTGGGGTGACAGCTGTGTTCAGTCGAGGTGAGCAATCCAGCATCTGTCAAGTTCATTATCGTTATTTGCTCCTGTGGACTGTTACAGTTGAGAAGAAGCTGAAAAGCTCCATTTGCCCTGTCCCCAGATCCATGTGCCATTTGTGTCCCATTTAATCCCTAATTTCAACTTCAGTCCTTACAGTCCCTGCCAATTACAATTTCTCTTGCAGGGGAGGGGCAGATGCCTGCCTGGCTTGTGCAATGATCCATATGTGCCCCAAAGGATAAGATTTCATTACCCTTGTCTTAACATACCAGCCACAAATGCAGTCGGTCATAAAATTATCCACCCCATTTAAAATCCAGCTGCAGGATTTGACCGTGTGACTTTGAGTGTCCCTGAGCTGCTCAGCCTGGCCATGTGCTCTGGAGAAAGTGCTGGCTTTTGCTTTAGCTCCTGATTCTTGTATTGAAGAAGTTCACCAAAAAATAAATGGGCTTTTCTCCATCTCTTGGGGTTTTTTGATGGGGTTTTACAAGAAGACACATATTGCCTTGCTCTAAACTCAGCCTAAGTGACTGATTGAAGAGTTCATACATTGAGGGTCATGAAATTAGCTTTTTGAAGAGGTCACAAATATATCTGATAAAAGGATTTGTGGTAAATGGACCATTAGAGCATCCACCCCCTTAATTTGCACGAGCAAGAGGTCTATTAGTCTGGTCAGCAATCTCTCCCTCTTCTGGGTAATGCCTCAGGCCAGGGGCACAGACAGGAAGGAATTTCAGGCAGCTGATGGTGATGATGGTGATAGTATGGCCCCTCTTCGAGGTGGTCCTCTGAGCCCCTCCAGGGCAAAAATCAACACAGGCAAATACCAGGCAAAGCATTTTCTCAGTCTGGTAAATATGTAGGTCTGTCATGGTTCAGAGCACAAAGTGTTCAATACTTAGTAGGTCAGGCTTTGCTAGAGCCCTGCACCCATCCTGAGGCTGGCAAGCTGCTTTGGGAGAGGACAAGATTTGTACATAGATGCACCCCAAAATGCCCTGGCCCAGTGGATGTTTGTGAGGACTGTTGTAAGGAAGCCTGTTTCTGTCTTTGTCCCAGCCTACTTGCTGCAAGCAGTACAGGAGCAGAACAAGAGCAGAATAAAAGCAGACACAAGATTAGCTGCAATCCTGTAATGAATACAATGCTTGCTGCTGTATTAATATGTTCTCTTCACACAGAAGAAAATTGTTCTCCCTTTGCTGCTTCCCAGGCAGGTTTTGAATGAAGGACTAATCCCTTTGCTAAGCTGGAGAGCTCTGCCCTGAGCTACCGAGTTGCTGCCTCGCTGGACCGGGCTGTGCTCCGTTCCCTGGGCTCTGCCAGTTCCCTTCTGTTGTGTCCCCAAGTCATTAAAAGTTAATGCCATCATAGCCAGGATTTAAAACCAGTGCCTTTTCTAGTGGCTCTGAGCAGCCCCTCTGTGCTCTTCACCCACTGCCTTCTTCCCAGCTGCCTTACAGCTTTTGGACCTCAGTTGAAAGGGAGATGTGCTGGAGCAAAGCTGGCCAAGAGGTGTTTGCGAGCTCCTGCCATGTCAGAGGAGTGGGGAAAGGCAGGGGCTGTAGTTGAAGAGCATCCTCTGCCCCTTTGATGTGATCAGTCCCACTGGCTCAGCCAGGATGCAGGCAGATGCTGGCACCAGCTGGCAGCTGTGGTAGCCCCAGCATCTTCTGAAGTGCCCATTTCCTCAGGTCCATCTGGCCAGGTTTAGCTTCACCTGCATCCAGGCACAGAGTAAAATGAGCTCTGTTCTCTATTAGACAACCATTTGTGTGGTGAGCAAGGAACAGCTGAGTTGCTATGGTGAGGATTAAAGCTGGAGTCCTTGAAAGAGGTTCGCAACTTTCTGCTGCAAACATGGTGGGTTATGGCAGTGGTGAGGACAGATGCTCCCCAGCATGGCTGGCTGTGGCTTTGCCAGCTGCAAGGTGCCCTGAAACTGCACAACCAGAAAATCTGTAAATGCAGAGATTAGCAAATAAAGTTTCATTGCTGCTGCAGGAATATGGTTTGGTCTTTGCTGTTCCCAGATATTTTGGGGCAGTAGACATCTGATGGGCAGACAGAGGTAGCCAACAGCAGCTGTCACTGCTGTGCTGAGTTTGGTGTGGCTGTCCTGAGGGTCCCAGCACACTCCATGGATGTAGAGTGCTGCTCCAGCACTTGTACCCATCCCAGCAGCACCTAAAGGCTCCAGCAGCAGCCAGGCTGCTGCTGTTTGGCCTCTGCTTTTTCCTACACTAGCTTTGCACTGACTTTTGTTGATGGCTCTTGGCCAGGGATTTGTTTTGGTTAATGGGAACAGGATTTCTTCCATGCTACTTTATGGTCTGACTAAGATGGGGTGTGCCTCCAGCAGGCAGCACTGGTACCAGCAGATCTGAGGGGAGAGACCAGTGGAAGACTCAGATTACTGTGTTTTCAAAATAAATCTGACCTTTAAAACACAGTAGAGCAGCCGGGACAAATAAACCCTTGGAGCTGGTGGCTTTTGGGTCTCCTAAGTCAGCCTGTTCAAGCTGCCAAACATATTACTGTGTTTACAGAAAGAGCTCCTACTCATCATAAGATGCCATGGAGGTGTCCAGACTGAGGGAGTGAGTTGGCATTTGGGCCCCAGTGCATCTCCAAAAGGATTGATGTAAAAGGATGCCAAGCTCAGAAATGCCTGGACTTAATTTGTGCTGGAGATGCACAGCAAAAGACCTGAAGAAAGGCCTTTGTGGAATAACTGGCCCATTCTTCTGTCAGTGCAGTCCTTCAGGAGGTTTGTTTGGTGGTTTTCCAATGCTGTCTTTAAATACTAGCAGGGTAGAGCAGGTAGAGCTCCTACCCTTTCTCATGTCTCATCTAGCAGAACTCAAAATGAAGGAATCTCATTTTTTCTGTCACCTTGATCTTCCTAAATGGGGATTTCTAAACCTCTCACAAAGTACCTCCCACGTTAGGGCTTTTTTGGGGAAATCTACCATCTCCTGATACTGCTCTAACAATAACATCAAATACATATAGAAAAAAATCAAGTGAGGAAGTCTTCTGGTGGTCTCTGTATGCACTTCTTGGTGCCCCTGAGACCTTGCTACCATCCTTTGCGTGTCTCCTTGCATCTGTTGGACACTTGGGCCTCCTTTTTCAGGAGCTGACCAATTTCCTTTTCTGAGACTGAATCTTCTTTCAGGCAGCCAAAGAGATTTAGATTTGCAGCTGTCTTTAATTGCAGTGGAAGTAAAAATGCCCAAGCTAGCTTTGAAACCGGTACTTTCATGGGAGCAGAGTTGCAGCTTTGTTTTCCCTCATGCAGAAACTTGGTCTCATGAATTCAAAATGTGCACCAGAACTAACCCTCAGATTAGAGAATTAAATATCAATAGATCCAACAGCACTGCAGAAAATGTTTGTGTCATGCAAAAGGGTGAATAGGCTTGAATATATTTTAATTTTTCCCTATATATACATATATTAGATATATATAGTTCCCTAATCAGCCTTCCATTTGTTGCTGGCACAAAATGAGCCTTGATGCACTGCTTTAACCACTAAAACTCCAGATGAGCTGTAGGGAATGACACATCCTGGGGTCAGGAGTCTTAGGGATCCTGCAAGACAAATCTCTGTGCAGACCCCTTGGCAGCAGTGGGCAGATAGAATCAGAGAGGGCTTTACATAACCTCCTTTTTCTGCCAGACTGTGAATTTTCTTCTTTCTAGGTATAAAATGAAGGTCAGATCGTTACAGGGTATGTAAAAGGCAAATAAATCTAAGCATCTAGCTGTTTTCATTTGAGGTTTCAGTTAGTGCATTTACAGAGCTGGATGTTCAAGGAATAAAAAATTGCCAAAGCTCCTGTAAATGTTAACTAGCAAAAGATCATCGACTGTAAGTTCTTATAAAGCAATGCCAAAAAAATTTCAGCAATTAATTGTAGGTAAATTTAGGTTATCTAAAATGGTGGTTTGTTATTTTCCTCTGCATATGCAGGTGTCCTGTAGCTTGTAGGAACCTTGTCATTAAGATGACAGCCCCCTCACAGTTGTGTGGTACATGGGGACACTACAGTGGTTCCAGCAGCATTCCTGCACCCATTTCCAAGGAGAGCTGTATTACAGCAGCTCCTGTAGTACAGGTATGAGCTAAACCTCATGTCTGTCTCATTTTTCTTTGGTCAGGAAGCATGTAGGGCTCATAGTTCCTGAAGCATGAGATTTTTCCTGCACAGGGCATCCCTTCATGGTGGTCCCCAGTAAAAGCTCTGCAGTGGTTCAGAGAAAATCAGATCTCTGTTTGCCATGGTGGGAAGTTCTGACCCAGTTTCTCTACGGTGGGAGAAGTGCTCCATGCTCCAGTGCTTGGTGTGTCAGGAAAGATGATGTTCCAGCCATAGTCACTCTTTCCCTGGTGGCTCAGATAAATGAGCCTGTCAGAACAACGCAACCACCTAGAATATTTGTTTTCATTTGTCACTTGGAATTCCCCTTCTACTTCTTTCCTGGCTCATGCTGGTGTTTGGGAGCAGCAAGCCAGGGTTTCCAGGAGCTGCTTCTTGCAAGTGTCAGTGCCTCTCCAAGCTCATGGGGTTTGAGGGGTGGCTACAGCTCTCTCATTGCTCATAGCCCAGGCTGTGTCTGATGTAGCAAAGTGAGCTTTGCTCTTTGAAGTCCTTGTTTCATGCCAGGCCTCCAAGGGCCTTACCACCAGAGGCTTTGCCTTCGTGTGTCTTCTCTCATCAATATTTAAAACCTGTCATATCTGGTGCAGTGCAAATAAGATCCCGTTCTGGCTTACAAGCAGCTACATATAGCTTTACCTGCAGAGTTATATAAATCCAGTCCTAATTAATTGGTGCTCTTGCCTTGCATGAATAATGGATCTGAATCGTGTAAATACACACAGTAGTTTCAGGCTTGGAGAGATGTGGGAAGTGTGCTCTTGCAGTCGGAGAGGGAGGGCAGAAAACAGGGAGAAAAGGAGGCAAGAAAAGAGAGATCTTTGAATATTTCATTTTTTTGTTTGTTTTTGCTATTTCTACATACACTTGTTTTCAGCTGCATCTCCCTGATCCAAATCCCTTGTTCAAAAATGGTCCCCATCATCCTAGTGCTGGGGAGACTGGGGCATCGCTGGAGGCTTTGTCCACTGCAGTGCCAGGTCCTCTCCATTTGATTCCTCCTTTGGAAGGATTTGGATTTGTTCGCCTACTAGATTGGCAATGAAGACCATTTGGGTGATTTTTATTTAAGAAATAGCTGTGGTATTCAGGGCCTTGCCTCCTGCCAGCCAAGCCCAGCCTACACAAGCATTATGCGCTTTATTCAGCAGTGTGATGGTTTAACTAAAATGCCAGCCATTAAAACCCACCCCAAAACCAGTGTGACACAACTGTGACTGGAAGCTCAGGGTAACATTTATTCAACACATTAGTCTGAAGATTAGTGCTTCAGAGGTCATGGGAGCAGTGACCATCACCTAAGGAGGTCAGGGAGCACTGGCAAAGCCAAGAAATCCTGTATATCACCAGGATGCTGCAGAGTGAGCGTGTCCTGATGATGAGCCCTGTGCAATTTCTAGTGCAGGGTTCCAAAAGCTTCACCCAGACCCACATTCCCCTGTTGCCAGCAAGGCCAGGTGTGCACACAGAGCAGCACGTGCATCCCCTGTGTACGTGGGCAGTGCCAGTGACTGTGCCTGGCCTGGAACGCACCAGTGTCTGCAGTTGGCAGGTCATTTCAGGTTAGATGCAGTTTTTCCTCCCCTGAGGAGAGTGGAGCAGCTCTGATAAATATGGCTATAGGTGGCACTAAAGCTGTGCTGCAGCTCCGGGAAATCATTGGCGTCCATGTGGATGTTACCTGTAGGTGAGGAGGCAGCAGCAGGACAGGCAGTGGTTCCTGATGGAAATGTTGGGGGTCTTTAAATGTTTGTTACAATATCTGTGGATAGATTTATCTTCATGGATATCTATCCTTAAAGATATCCCTAGATGTATATCTCCACAGAGACAGAAATATATAGAATATGGAGGGAAATACAGTATCTATATAGGTATCTACAGATAGATACAGATTTTAAATCCGTCTATACAGTGCAGGTTCCTGCAGAGCAGCAGTTTCACATGGAGGCATCTTAGTCTCTGGAATGCTCAGCCAGCTCTTCAGCTGCTTGCTCCAGCCCTCCCCAGGATTTAGTGAATGCATGGCATTGCCAGTTTCTCCAGTGACAGCGTTCCCACTGCAGTCTGCTCGGCCTCTGTGTGGCAGAGAGAAAAAAGAGATGGGAAAAAAAGGAGAAAAAAGGGCCAGGTTTCTGCTTCAGCGGGTGCCTTCCCGTTGGCATGTGGCTGCACCCAGGAGATGATGGAGATGATGGAGTCAGGGCAAGCAGCTCCAGTAGTCAATCCTGGCATTTGAGTGCCCTCTGCCGATGCTGGATGTGGTGCTGCAGTGAGGGGCTGCCCTGCCGAGCAGCTGTGCAGCACTGCAGCACTTTGCTGCCAGCCCCTGCTGCTAGGATGGTTTGGGCAGCTGGAGGAGCTAGGCTGGGTTGAAAGCAGACGTGTGGGGGCTGCAGGTGTGCCCAGGATGACTCACAGCAGGCTGTAGGTTGTCATCACCCCAAAACTCTCCAGATTGCTGTCAGCAAAGGTGCTACAGAATGGAGCGGGCAGGGATACATCCAGGAGGGAGTGGAGCAGGCATGACCTGAGAATAGCAAGGGAAGTCCCTGCTATATCCTGCTCATTTGGTGCTTCAAAAAGGAAAAACCTTTGGATTTTGAGTCTTCCTTGTTGGTTTCTGGTCTCAGCAAACATAAAAAGGGATGCATTTTCCTCTCAGTAGGCAGTAAGTCCCCTGGCTCTCTCCCTTGTCCTCATGGGTAGGTTTGGGGCTGAGATGTGTTACCTGTAGGCAATGGGCTCGTGTGGCTCCCAGGTATCCAAGGCCTGATTAACCCCCTGGTTGGCCATGCTGGAACGTGGGGACCATGCTCTGCTCCCATGGCTTCATCTGCGGGTGGGAGAAGAAATTACCTGGTTCTGGCTAGGAGGATGCTGTGAGTTCTCCACAGCTAGTGCCAGCCACCAGAGTGTGTGAGGATGGAGTGGGATCAAGGAGTCCCTCTAGCACCCAAATGGACCAGCCTGCTGGCAAGGCATCTCCTTGGATGGGTGGGAGCATTCTGTGTCTGTGAGCAAGGGGGCACCCCAAAAAAAGACTTAGAGCTCCCGGGGAGAGGGATGGGGATGCTGACCTGTACCTCCTGCCCCCCACAGCAACAGAGGCGGGAGAAGGAGCTGCGGAAGCAGCAGGAGCGGGAGCAGCGCCGGCACTACGAGGAGCAGATGCGGCGGGAGGAGGAGCGGCGGCGCGCAGAGCACGAGCAGGTAACGGCGTGGGAGTGGGGCCATTGCCTTCAGCACGGATTCCTCTGCCTCTAATCGGAGATTTTCTTGTAAACACTCATTTTTTACCACTTGAGAGCAAATTGCTTAATTGTTAACACTGCATGTGTTGCTTTCACTGCTGTTTATTTCTGTGTGGATCCACTTGCTGGCCCGCAGATGTGAAGGCACTTGATGCAGGTTTTCCACGCCCGCTTGTTCTTGGGGTCAGATTTTTTATTGTTCTTGGGTAATGTTTGCCATTTCCCAGTGGTTTCCATTCTTCTAGAGTGGTGGACACCCTGAGCTCTTTGGGCAGGGATGGAGGGTGCCCAGGCTGATGGATCAGATCACTTGGGTGGGGTGGATGTGGATGCCCATCTCATTCTCCTTCCTCTCTGGAAATACTGGCTCTTTTACCTTCTCTCTCTTTTTCCTTTGATCCTTGCTGCCCATGCCTCCAGGAGTACATCAGGCGACAGTTAGAGGAGGAGCAGAGACAGTTAGAGATCCTGCAGCAGCAGTTGTTGCAGGAGCAAGCTCTACTTCTGGTAAATGGGAGGCCATGGCCACGCTTGCCGCTTTCTGCCCGTGTCGCGTCCGCATGCGCCCACGTGCACCCGTGCCCCCTAGTGCCTCCTGACATGCCCAGACGTGGGGGACACTGCTGTCACCACCCTGCCTGGAGCCTCTTGTCCCACTCCGTGGCTGCAGCATGCCTGGATCCCCCGTTCTGCTCGGGGCTGGGTCCCCTCATGGTGCACGGCTCTCATTGCGTCCCCTCCGCAGTGTTGGCGTGTGTGTGCCCTCGTCAGAGGAGCAGCCCCGGTGGCTGCTGTGAAGTTTTGGAGGCTGTTTGCAGCATGTTTGGGGTGTGTTCGAGCTGTTGCGTGCCTGCATCCATCAAACCCACCCTGCCATGCTGTTCTTCATGTTCTGAGTGAATGCTTTTGTTTCAATTTCCTCGCAGGAACACTGTCTATTCCCTTGTGTGCTGTTTGCATTCTAGATGTTCTCCTTTTTGTTTAATTTGGGTGTGAGTTATCCTTTTTACTGTTGGTAGCTGTTACTCTTACTGCATTTTCTTTTAATCTACAGGGTTGGTTTTTTTTTGTCTTGCTTTTTTATTTAGGAAAAACAAAAGCCCTCACACAAGCCATTGCCTTTTAAAAGGACTTCTCGAAATTATTTACTCCTTATAACTCACAGAGCTGTAGGGAATCAGAAAGATCACACAGTTAGCTTTGCAGTCTGGCTCTTCCCAGAATCAATTAATTGGTCCTACAGAGGAGTTGGCTTCAGTTGGGTTTTGTCTGACCATAAAATCATGAAATGGTTTGGGTTGGAAGGGACCTTAAAGACCATCTCTTTCCAGCCTCCTGCCATGGGCAGGGACACCTTCCACTAGACCAAGTTACTCTGAGCCCCATCTTGACCAGGTGATGATTGGCATCTTGTTGAATAGATCCTTTGTTTTTCTATCCAGAAAAACCTGGGCAAAGTCAGTGGTAACTCCTAAGCAGACATCAGCCCTTAGTGGGTCTTGCAGGGTTGTCTTGCAGACAAGGCAGCACTCGCATCTCCCATTCGTACCAAACAGGATAGTTCAGTGGCTGCAAAGCATCACTGGCAGAGTCACAACTCTGAATTTGTTGGCTCTGTTGTCTTTCCTTGGGAATGCTTTACAGATCAGTCCCTAAAGTCCTTCAAATCGCTGAGCTCTGCCAGGAAACAGCCTTTCAGATGCTCAGGCCCCATTGTTGACCCAAACAGATAAATCTGCAGGTTGCAGGCTGGCTGGGCACCTTGTCACTGTGTTTTCTCCTGGGTAGGAGTACAAGCGCAAGCAGCTGGAGGAGCAGCGGCAGGCGGAGAGGCTGCAGAGGCAGCTCCAGCAGGAGAGGGACTACCTGGTGTCCCTGCAGCAGCAGCAGCAGCAGCAGCGGCAGGACCAGAGGCCAGCAGAGAAGAAACCCCTCTACCATTACAAAGAAGGGATAAATGCCAGTGAGAAGCCAGCATGGGCCAAGGAGGTGAGGGAAAGCCAGGAGGATGATGGTGCTCATCTGCATCCGCAGGGCTGGGTCTGAAATACACACAGCAGGTTGTGCTCCACAGGGTGGGGATCCAGGAGATGCCATCAGCTGTGCTGAGAATACTCGCAGCTCTGTGCAGTGTCTCTGTGTTTGTACAAACAGGGGGAGGTTTTTCCATGAGAGCATGTGAGAAGGAGAATGGATCCCTCCTGGGGGGGGTTCAACCTGTCTTGTGGCTTGTGGATGTACAATCATAGAATGTTAAGGGGTTGGAATGGACCTTGAAGATGATCTCCTCATTCTCCTTCCTGGCATGTCCACAAGTCTGCAGGAGTTAGGGGTGAAAACAGAGGGGGATGATTGTGAGGTTCTTTGCTGAGCCCTAATTCTGCATAATTGGATTGGACAGCTTTTCCCCCCAGATTCAGGGCTGTATCCCTTGGGGTTGCTTTTCCCTGATTTTTTCTTTCAGGCAAAAAGAGGGGATTGTAATAGTTACGAGATCTTGAATATTAATTATTGCTATTCTGAATAGTCTTGAAAAGATTAAGACATGCATTGTCTGCAGTGCAGATTCAGGATCATATGCAAACTTTCTTCTTCATCTCTTTGTGGTGGCTCCAGTAAGACTGGTGCCTACTCTTGCTATTAATTTTTCTAAAGTTCTGTTTTGTTTACTTCTGTAACCCTATTCCTGAGTAGAAAGATCTTTTAATAACTTCCCTATTAGGCCTACTAAGGAGGAGCACTGCTTGGCATCTTTTAGTCCTGGCAGTCATGATGTGCATCCAGCATGTAGCTGGTCTTTCCACTTGACCTCAGCTGCATCGACAATACCTGCAAGCACTGAATCCTCAAGGAGTTCAGCTACCTGTTGCTAAGAAAAGGCCAGTGATATGTTCTTGGCCTTTCTGAACCATCACAGAGAAAGATATGTGTGTCTAAAATTTATTCTTTTCACCTCTTTACGCACTCACTTGGATTTTTCTTTTGTTACCTTCCAGTTTAGTCTTCAGTCTCTTTTGGTGGCAGTGCACCAGATGATAGGTTTTCATGGAGTTGCATCATCATTCTCCAGCCCTTCCAGTGAAAGAAGAGGCTTGATAAGTGGGATTGCAGATGAGGGTCCAGATGTGCTGAGCTGCCTCTGATGGGAGAGGCTTCCACCTGGGTAGTGCCTCTGCAGCTTTGGGCAGAACTGGGTCACTCTTGTCCATCTGCTGGAGTGCTGAGAGTAGGTAGTGGGCAGGGGAAAAGGAATAAACTCTGTCTTTCATTGCCTAGTTTTAAGTAAACCATCTAGAACATTGCTAAAGTACTTCTGGCACTATCTGCAAAACTTTAGCAGAGATATGTAAAAATGAATATTATTTTTTTATCTGGGGTGAAGGAGAAAAGTGCTGTATTTAGCTTTCCCTTTCAAACACAAAGGCCCATTTCTTCTGTTTCATGGGGCTGGCATCTTTTTGATCCTGTCACTGGAAGCAGGACATTGGAAACTGCACAATGTTAATAAGAGCAGCAGAACATGACCTCTTACCCTTTGCCAAAATCATAGGGAAGATGAGGTTTCCTGTTGTTGGGGAACTTCTCCAGCTTCTACCAATTAGCTCTCCAAACCATTTATTCCTTACCTGTGTCACTCTGTCTGGTTTCTAATTAAATGCTCCAAGCTGTGGCATCTTTCTGCTATTGGGAGCAGTAGTTTGATGTACTGCCTCAGCAAAGCACCCTTGGGAATCTCCCAGAATGACTCCTCTTGCCTCCATCCCATTTTATCTTCTGTTTAGTCCTACTTTTAATACAATTCAGGTACTTTGCTGCATATATTGAGGGCCCACCTTTGCTGGCTCCACAGATAGATTTGTGCTGATACTTAATGAGCCTACCATGGTTCTTGCTATAGTTTAGCAATTTCCATACCCAACCCAAGCATGCTAATTTAACAGAAATATTGAGACTTTGTTTTCCTGTGGGAACAATGAAAAGACAAGTCTGGTGCTCAGCCTACAGCTTCTGGAGGCTGTGCAAAGCTTATTTGGATATTTCCTGAGGATTTTGCATTATATCCCATATTGCCCTTGTTTTTATGCTTTTTTGGTCTGAAATCTTCTCTCTTAGGAGCTCAATCACCACAGCTGAGCCCTCCTCATGCTGTGCCCATCTTTGCTTTTTACACCTCTCCTTTATGCACACATTTTTCCACCTCATTTGTTTTCACAGAGTGACCCCAAGACCCTGCAGAAATGGGATAAAGCATCGAGGTGAGGCTGTGGCCACTCACCTTGTGGTTGTGTCCCTGCATCCCCTGGTTAAGGGACTGGCCTGTTGGTGCTGACAAAGCTCTGGGTGAGGAACCAGCCTGTGCTGCATCTCCCACAGCTTCCCCAGAGCACAATCAAGGATTTCTCTTGATGCTGAATGAAACAGTCTGAGCAGATAGTCCTGCCAAGACGCATGGATGCACATTCCCTTCTGCTGCCCCTTCTACTCATCTTCTTGTTATCCAGGGTTATCCACTGGAAGTTAACTTGGGATGTAGCTTGGCTGCTGTCCCAGACCTGCCCTGTTTATCCAGACACATCTCTTACAATTATGGACTGTTTGGGCCTTTTTGGAGATCATGTTGGAACCCTCTGGTGATCCAGCCAAGGATGTGGCATTAACAGTCTGAGCTGTGGTCCTGTAATTAGCAGCTCCCTTTGTTACTGACTTTTTTGTTATGGATCAGTAATTGCTAAACATGGTGTTGCAGCTAGCCAGGGAAAGCTTGGTCAGCTGAAGAATGAGTTTGGGCAGGAATGTACCACACATGACTGTGCAGAAAGGAGGGGACAGGTTTAATCAGACATTTCCCACATGGTGGCTGACCCCTGTGGTGCTTTCCCACTGTTCAGAGCTTCCCTGAGAGAACTCAGGGTTCAGCTGTGCATCACAAGCTGATCTGTTCTCTGCAGCAGTCAACACCCACATCAGCTCCTCCTTCAGTCTCCGTGGCTTTTATCCTGCTCTCACTTTGAAGTGATGGATTAAAACATTAGCAGTCTTCTACTGGGACTACACACCCACTGCTAAGTATGTTTCCTGTTTTGGGGAATCTTGAGTTCAATTAGAGGTGGTCTGTACTTGAACAGTTATGAACTCCTGGAAGGTTTTGCTGTTTTTTCCCCCTTTCTGCCTAACAGTGGAATCAATAGGGCCCCACCAAGCACATCTGGAGAGTCCCAAGAGCATCTTTTGCTGTGCTGGTGCCACAAGGCTCAAGTGAGGAGATCCTGGCAGTGGGAAATCAAGCACCTTCTTCCCAGTACCCAGACATCCCCATTTGATCCCTCTCCTGCCTTCTCCTCCACACCAGCTTGGACATCCTCCACAATCAGCTGCACATTAGGGCCTGGCATTGTGCCGGGGAGCAGCTGGAGCGCTCGGCGGCGGCTCCGTCTCCGCCTGTCGCTGTCGCTGCCAAGGCTTGGCTGACGAGGAGATGGACTGGAGCAACCTGTGACCCAGCACTCCTGCTGCTGCTCCCTTTTCAGAGGCAGTTCTCCTTCCCACCCTGCTCCCCTTCTCATCCCTCTGTTCCTTTTCTTGTGTTCCTTTTCTGCGTTTCTTTTCTCTGCTGAGCAGAGCTCTGCACAGCCTCTGCTCGCTGGTGGGCAGTGCCTGAGGAAGTTGTGGTGACCTTTTAGGACACAGCAGTAGCCTAGGTGGCCCCTCAAGAACTTAAAAAGGAAGCAGTCCTTCAGTAACAAAAATTTCTTACCTAGATTTTACTCTGTCTCATGCTCAGTCTCTGAAAAGGATTAATTTTTATTCATATAATGGTTCTTTTGTTTCATGAGTATTTACTTTAAAAAGAGCTGTGCTTCTTTCCAAGCAAACCCATTGTAAAGATTGCCTTTTAACGTGGCAAAATCCACGGTGGAATTGAAACATGCTAAGGGGATTTAACACTTAAATGACACATAAATAAAATACTCATCAGATCTCGAGGTATCAAAAATTCTGCATAGCATATGCTGCCTGAATATCAATGCACAGCTTAACTGCAGGATGGCACGGCTGGGTGAGCTGAAACCACTGTGTTACCATCAAGGGTAGCTGAAAGCAGTGGGCTTTGGGTTGATGTTCTCTCTCAGTAAAAGAGGTTTTTCCCCTCCCATACATGACAAGGTGCTAGACTCAGTAAATTCAGATCAAAGCCAACAGTCTTCTGGCTGCCATGTTTGTTCTTTTATTCAGATCAAACAAAACTACTCATTGTGGTGTTTATAACAGTGAAGGAAAATGGTCCCCTTGCTTAAAGATTCATTTGAGAAGAAACAAGAACTTCTCAGGAGTCATCTTCTAGGAACATCTCTCTGATGTGTGGCCTTTTCTTTATTTTTTCTTTTTCATTTCTTTGTTTTTACATTTAATATTCAGAAATTAATACGAATATAATTCTATATATTAGAAATTAATATAAAGATTATATAATATTATATATTAGTATAAATTCAAGCAGTCCTTTTCATGCCTTTAAAATGCATTTATTGCACAGTTTGATGGATAATTTGGATTCCATGATCACACAATCACTTCAGGTGGGAAAGACCTCCAAGATCATCAAGTCCAAGCTATGTGACTGACCACCACCTTGATCAAACAATAGATATGACATACCTAAGGAGAAAAGAGTTCTCTGTATGTTCATGCATGCCTTGTATTTCCATTGGAAATGGGTTCTTTGGGGCGTTGACCACTCTCCCCATGTCCCGCAGGTGGAGGAGCGCTCCCGGCTCAATCGCCAGAGCTCGCCAGCCATGCCCCATAAGGTGGCCAACAGGATTTCTGACCCCAACCTGCCTCCTCGGTCCGAGTCCTTCAGCATCAGCGGTGTGCAGCCAGCCCGGACCCCACCCCTGCTCCGACCCGTGGACCCACAGGTAACGGTGCCCCCCCTGCTGCCAGGACACTGGGGGTAAGGAAACAAGGAAGAGTGGATGGAAGGGAAATAGCATCTGGCTCCCTGATTTCTCAGCCTTAAGCATATTCATGAGTAAGAGCAGCATCTACATGCATGAGTGTATTCCTCTTGTCACCTCCATGTGTTAGCAACATCACGCTGGTTTATACCTTCCTTTGAAGCATCATGTACTGGTTACTGCTAGAAACAAGCTGGAGGACCAGGAGGAACTGCTGCTCTGGTCCAGTGCAGCTGTTGCTCTGATCCTCTTTGGATCTGGTTTATGCAAAGGACTAAAACCACAGCGCCTGGTACAAAAGACCCGGGACGCTTTGATGCTGAGGATCATCAGAAAGAGGTTTTGCTTTCTTTGCTGCTTTGATTCAAGGTTTTGTTTTGATTTTCCATTGAGTTGACATCAGTCACAAATACATCTGGAGAGGGCATAGATCACCATGACTGTCACAGAGGAGGGGCATCATTATTTTAGAAGTTTCTCCCAGCCATGAGGTCTGCAAGTACTCTGCCACCAAAAGCTGTAGGAGTGTCAGTGCTGGCTGTGGTCCAGCCCCTGGAATTGCTCCCACAGATCCACAAGCTTCAACAGGGATTTCAGAGGGAAGTACAAAGCCTTTGTTTCAAGTTCAGCTGAGCTTTCTGTGGAATATGTGCTAAGTGCCAGCCGAATGTGGCACCTCCAAAACAAAGCCAGCTTTAAACAAAAATGTGCAGGAAAGCCCTGAAACATACCTTTTCTGTATGCATTGGGAAAGTGGGCAAAACTCCACTTCACTGTCATGCCTCTGACTGACCAAAAAATGTTCAGTGACCTTCTTGGAATCCTGTACCATCAGCAGCTACAAAGACTTTTGTTTGGCAATAAAATTCTCATGAAAGAGTTACTTGAAGCCCAGAGCCCTGTGTCAGTGTGTGTGGGCATACAATGTACCCATGAGACGTGGACACATACAGAGACATGTATGTAGAAATTTCAAATAAAAATCACAACCCTGTTGTATCAAAGGAGTGTAGCTTCACAGAGTCCTGGGAAGAAGGCTCTGATTTCACAAACTCTAACCTTGTGATTTTCTCAGATTTCCCAGAACAGATGTCAGTATTCCTTAAACTTGTAACCTGTAGGGCTAATCCATAGGAGCCACCAAGACCTATAGAAGCTCATGCCTCAAGATATTTTTTAAGCCATCTATGCCTCAGAATTCCGGATGATTTTTTAATCAATTATTATTTATTATTGTTTCCTTCTTTTGGGTTTTTTTTTCATTTTTAACATGGAAAATCCATGCCAAACCTCATTAGTACAACCACAGAGGTGCAGGTGTAGGAGCTGGACTTTGGGCCAGCAGCAGCAGAGCCTGGGGCGGGCACGGCGTGTGCGGGAGTGTGATTTTTAACAGATCTTGCATTGAAGTGATATAAGTCAGAAGTTCCTGAAACCAAGGCAGTGCTGATCTCAGACCAAGGGGGCTTTTCAGTGCATCCAAAGTGCTAATCAATTTTTTTTTTTTCAAATCAAATTTTAAATTTTTTTTAATTCCTTTTTTTTTATTTAGTCTCCATTTTGACTGATAGTTCTGTTTTGACTTGGTGCTTAGATTCCACATCTGGTCACTGTGAAATCCCAAGGAAGCTCCTTGTCTGGGTCTCAGTCACTGCATGAACAGCCTGCAAAGGGACTGGCTGGGTTTCAGGAGGCTCTGACGGTGACCTCTCACCGCACTGAGATGCCAAGGCAGAACTCGGACCCCACCTCAGAAAACCCTCCTCTGCCCCCTCGCATTGAAAAGTTTGACCGAAGTTCTTGGTTACGGCAGGAGGAAGACATTCCACCAAAGGTAACACAATCGCTCCTCGCTTTCAGCACGTCAGAGGCATCCCAGAGCTGAGTCCCTCTGGCAAAGCAGAGAGGGCAGGAGTGAGCACACCCCAAGGCTCTGCAGCGGGTGCTGACCTGCCCAGGGGCTGCATTTCCTCAGACAGGGTTTGCAGGACATGCTGGGAACTGCTCTTGGCTGCAAAACAGCACTGCCCTCCAGCAAAGAAAGTTCTCGAGCTCGGACAGAGGCCAAAACAAATTAATCTCTTCTTTCCCTTGGATAAAAAACAACCTTCTGCTTAAATAGAATTATAGGAACATAAAATTTGTCATACTCAATAAGACGGGTCCTTTTTAGTCCAGTACTGTGCCTCCAGTTGCAATCAATATTTGATGGAAGACCTGCAAGGGCTCCAGCAGCTTTATACATTCATTGACATTTTGGCAGTGTCTGGCAGTACCTCTTTAATTAGGATTCTTCTGGACCGGTATTTCGATTGTGTTGTTTATACACCTTCACTTTGGAAGAATTATAACTTGGCCATTAAAGTTCCCTTACAGTGAATCAGTGCTCAGCCAGGAGGATTTTTGCAGACGAGAAATTATTATAAATGGATTAGTGACAGGGAGGCAGTATTTGTCCCTGATTGAGAGGCAATTTTTCTATGTATTTACAAAGTGAGTGTCTTGCCTTTTTAAAAGCAAAGTCACAGTTACCAGGTAAGCCTCCCTGTGCAAGGGATCTGTGGTGGTGTCATGGGTGTTAATAATGCTCAAATTTCTGCTGTCACCAAGCAAGAGGAGACATCAGTGCTCTGCTGAAGGGAGCAGCAAGCCAACAGCTCCTGGAACTGTTGTGCTTGGCTCCTCCATAATACAGGACGGTGGCTGCCTGGTTTTAACCTAATTAAGAAAAAGCCCCTGCAGTTTAATTTTGGCTTTTGCCATGAGTCCTTTGAGAAGGACACTCAGCTGCAGTGATGCCCTGCGTGGTGAGACCATGGCTGCTGGGAGACAAGCTGTTCTCCAGCATTATGCAGTATTTCCCCCCTTGGCTGAGGGAACATGGACTCTGGAAGGGATCCCCACCAGATCACACTTAGGGCTGTTGTGTTGGCAGTACCACCTATGAGGAGCCTGACTTCACACTGGACTGCCCGAGGTGGGTTTGATGTGTTGCAAGCAGGAAGGAAAGCGACTGCCCCGAGAGGCAGGACCGGCTGTCTCCATGGTCCAGGGTCTTGTTTCTGCCAGTGCTTATGGCTGGATGCTTCAGAGGAAGGTGGAAAACTCCCCAAGACTGCAGAGTACCCTACCTGGAGGGGAGACTGCTTTGTACTGAGACAAGCTGCAGCTGGTGATGCTGCTGTCTAAAGCATCGCCAGCTCTCTAAATCTTTTCTTATCTTTCCTAATGCAACCGTGTGTTTATTCTTTAAAAAAGCCAAGCTTAATCCTTTTTCTTGCTAATCCTGACAAGCCCTTGGCCTCTCTGTTACCTGGTGCAAAGTATTGAATGGTGAGTATTGTCTTGCCTCTCCACATCACCTGAGGTGCTGGGGGATGAGGCCACTGCACCTGTGGCCATACAGTGATGCCTGAGCTCCCACAGGATGGGGCAGAGTTCCAGGGTTACCTGCCACTGCCCTGTAGGCTGTGGTTGGCTTTGGGTGTTCATGCTGAGTTGTTCTGCCAGCAGCAAGGTTTTGGCAGCAGCATCTGAAACTCAATGGAGGTCACAGTGTTTAATCCCAGTGTTAGGTGGGTCAGTCTGGATCTTCCCACTGTCAACCCTCTTGTTTGTCAACACCTCCTGTCTGCTGGCATGTGTCATGTCTGAGCTAGATAGAAAATGTCCATTGTGGCTGTTGAAATGCATTTCAGTCTGAATTTTACCTTAAAAATACTTTTATGGGTTTTATTAGATTTAAATTATATATATTTGTGTGTGTATATGTGCATACATTTCTTCTAGAAGCGCCCTGTTTGGTGGTATCGAGGCTGCTCTGGGGGTTCCCGTGCCAGGAGCATCCCTGAGGGCACCTCTGCAGCTTGCTGCTGCCTCACACTCCTTCTGAAAGCTGAGAGCCTTGTATTTTATGATTGCCCTAAATACTGCCTTTCTCTCAGTGGGAAATCAGTTGTAAATCAGCCTTAAGGGAGTGCTGGAAGGTGATCTCGTGATGGCTCAGGTGAGCGAGTGGCCCAGACTGGGTGACTGCAGATGTCTCCATTCTTTTCCAGGTGCCTCAACGAACCACTTCCATATCCCCTGCCCTGGCAAGGAAGAACTCCCCAGGCAATGGCAGTGCCCTGGGGCCCCGGCTGGGCTCCCAGCCCATTCGGGCAAGGTAAGGGCATGGAGGGGATGGGCAGGAATGATCCCAGCTGCCCCTGCTGCACTGCCCAGCTGGGAGCCCAGAAATGGGCTGGGGTCCAGCCCTGCTGTAGCTGACTGAACACCACGGTATTTGCAAGGCTTCTCTTGTCTCTGGGATGAATTTTTGCATCCATTAGTGATTTGTACTGACAAGGCTGCCAGCACTGGAATCCCTGGAGGCTTTGCTCTCTTGGCTGAATGCATTCCTGGGCATTGCAAGGTTTGGAGGTGGATGCTTCATCTGCTGCTGTGGAATCAAACAGGAGCTTGGGTGCTTCCCTTAATGGAATTAGGTCCTGGTTCTCACCCCTTCCATATCAGTGGATCCCTATAAGCCAGAGGGGAAGTCTCAGTGGTACATTCCATACATTTCTTATGCTTCAGAGCAGTTTTTCACAGATAATGACTGAGGAATGTGCTGCAGGACAGACACTCATACAACTTGCTGAGATCCTCTCTAGATGTTGATGAAGGATTAAATTCCTTTCAGCTTCCTAAGACTGGGCCTTTAGCTTAGCCAGATCCAGCTCTGTGGCACAGCAGTGAGCCCCTGAGGAAGGTGCTGTGCCACCTCTGTGGTGCCATCTCTGCCGTGTCACAGCTATCCCTGGGCATGTTTAAAACGAGCAGGGGAGCTGACAGGCTCTGCTCAGAGCTGGATGGAAAAAAACACAGCTTAGTCATGCGAGAGCTTGTCTCTGCTTCCCAGAATGAGACCTCCTGGCAGATCCCAGGAGAAATGCAAGTTCCAATTAGCTTTGCGTGAGGAAGCTCCTTGGTTTCTTCTTCCTGCCTTGTCCTCAGAGGATGAGGTCAAAAAGTGAATGTGGGGATGTTGATTGTGTGTGCTGTCACCAGTTTGAGCATACGCCTCCTGTTCCAGCTCAGTGCCCCCTCTGTGCTTCAGCATACTCAAAGGCAGCAGCCCAGAGTCACTGGCAGAGGCAGCAGTAGGAGGAAGAGTATTTTTTTTGTTGTTCTTTTTTTTTTTTTAATTAGAGAAAAAGCATATCATGGTTTGCTGCTCTTCTTTGCCAAAGGCTGAAACATTTTGAATTCTTGAAAACGTTGTTCTTTTAATTAGCTGCTGCTTGAAGGACAGTTTAAAATGCAGAGGGATATTGGACTGCGTAGTCTTTATAAGCGTTATTATTGAAAGTAAAAAGGATAATGGGAATCTGGGATTCAAGTTCAAGGTTGCCCAGTGTTTCCTGCACCCTCACTGTCCCAGTCCTGGTCAGTGCAGGTAAATACATCAGTTGCCAAAATTTTCAAATATACTTTATTAGTTAATTTAGCTAAGGGCATCAGCCATACAGCCTGAGCTGGAGGCCTTCAGTTTGATGAAAATTGGAAATTATTAGGATGCTACCACATATCCATTAAACTTCATTGAAATTATTTCATACTTCATTTTGCTCACAGTAATGCAATATTTTTCATTTTTCCCCATTTCTCCTTTTGGTTCTTGATTCTCCCCATGCATAAATGTAGATATTGCAAAAATATCCCTTATTTTATTTGTCACCCTGTTGTGACAAATGAGGGAATATTTACTATATATTTTAAGGTCTTTGAATAAGATCGCTTCCAGAAACATTGTATAAAACCAAATTGCCTAACTCTGCATGAACATCTCTTCTGATGTCATTTCAATGCCAAGTAAGAATTAATTTCCTAAAGGCATCTGATACCCAGAGAGATATTAGTCACTCCTTGTATATCAAGGGCACTTTTTATTCTGGATTTGTCTGTGTTCACAAGGGTGAGAGAAATCAAGGAGGAAAAGTGGATATCTGATGCAAGTTTGAAGTGAAGCCATGAAAACTGGGGACTGAATTAAGTGGTACAAGTGATCTGCAGCCTTGTTGCAAACTTGAGATCCTTGCTTTGCTGAACTCTTTGTCTAACAATACATCACAAATTCCTGATTTTGGTGGCTAGGTAGGTAACTCCATCTTTGGAAATCTACAGGCGGGATCGAGAGCAAAAAATCTTTTAATGGTTGCCAGATTTTACAAAATAAGAGCAGAAAGCTTCTCTGGGCAATTTTTTTTTGTCGTGGTCATAGTGCACCCAAAATTGGTGACCTCAGCCCTGTCTCCTCCAGCTGAGGAGGATTCTCCTGGCCTTTACAGCCACCCCTCTCAGTGTGGGAAGGGTCTGGAGCCCTGGGGATGGGTGTGACCCTGGCTGATGGTGCCTGTCTGTTTCATCCTTCTGCAGCAACCCAGACCTGAGGAGGACAGAGACCATCGTGGAGAGCCCCTTGCAGAGGACCAGCAGTGGCAGCTCCTCCAGCTCCAGCACTCCCAGCTCCCAGCCCAGCTCCCAGGGTGGATCCCAGCCTGGCTCCCAGGCTGGCTCCAGTGAGCGCAACAGAGTCAGAGGTGAGCTTGGAAACATCCCTCAGCAGCAGGCACGCTTTGTGAGGCTTCCTGATAAGCAGGAAGGGCAAGAGTTCTGTGATCTCATGCTTGTTTTTAAAAAAATTCTAAAAGATCAAATGATCTATCATTTCTGATGTGCCTTTGTGACCTGCTGGCCTCCTTGCAAAGAGAGTTGCCACCACCCCCATTTCCCTGCAGGCTGATGCAGAATGTCCACAGCATCACACTGCCAATTAGCCTGTACTAAAGGAGATGGGGGTTATGCTTTAGGGTAAACAAAAAGAAACAACCAGTATGCTTCCTGTCTTCATCCACCTCTGTACCTCCTCTGACGTGGTTTGTTTGAGAGTGTGTTTCACTTTTAATTAATTTATAATTTTGGGGGGTGGGCTTCATCTTTGTGCCCAAGATGGGACCAAAGGAGGGATGTAACTAAGAAGCTTTCTCTCACTTGCTTTCACCAGGGAGCCATGCTGACATGTTTATGTTTGTAGCCAAATTGTTCCCTCTCATCCTAGAAACCCTTTTAAAAATATTCCATTCCTCTGTTTAATGGCAATGCAGTATTGGAGTTACCATAGCTCATACACCCCAAATCTGCATTCTGGCACAGCCCTACACTTCCAGTCCCCGAGGCTGAAGAGCATTAAGACAAATGCTGACTCCATGTGTTGAATATTTTATGACTTGGCCATAAGATGATGGTGTCTACTGTTGAAACCATCAGTCCTCTAGTTAGTCAATAAAAGGAGTTTGTAACCCATTGTCATTTTGGGTTTAGTTTTGTTTTTACTAATGAGGAATCCTGTGACAAATATTGTCCTAGCGATGTCAGATGCTGCAGAGCTTTTCATTTATCACATGCCTTGCTCTTCTGCAAAGTAAATTTGTTTCTTTAGTAGAAAAGGAGCAGTAGCTCTGTGAGAGGGCTGTTGGTGGAGGCTGGGCAGGATTATGGTTTCTCTTGCTCTGTTGGTGGAGAAGCAGAAAGGAGCAGGAGGGTTTTTCGAGACAGCAGAAGCAAAGTGATGATGAAGCCCCTGTTCCCACCTGTCTGAGCTGACAAGATGCAGTGGTGGCTTTTGGAAGCATTTTAAATCCCACTCTCTCCACCTGCCTTTCGCCCAGGGAATGCCAAGCCTGAAGGGTCCCCTGTGCTCTCGCATGAGCCTGCCAAGGTCAAGCAGGAGGACAACAGGGACGTGACACGACCGAGCCGACCCGCTGTGAGTCCTCAATTCCTTCCCATGGGAATGCTGCCAGCTGGCTTGGCCACGTTTCCCTTCGGTGCAGTGGCACAACCGTGGGGACCCCAAAAACGAGGCTAGTACTGCTGCTGCTCCAGCAGAGAGACTGGAAAGCAGCAGTACAGCCAGAGCCCCTGGGAGATTTGAATGCTTAAGAGAGTGCATGAGTTTTTACCAGGAGCCCAAGCCTAGGGGAAAGCACTTAAGCCTGTGTTTCCAGGTGAAGCAGACGCTTAAGGGCTTTGCTAGCTTGGGCGCGGCGGTGGCCGATGGCACATGTTGTGTTCCGTGCTGCATGTCCCCCGCAGCACCCGCCCAGGGATGCTCTGCTCATGAAGGCTGGGCAACCAACCAGCCCCCAACAGCCTTCCCAGCTTAAAACCCCACCTGGTAGTGGTCTCTGTACACTCCCCTTCTATTACTCTGAGCAAAATCTCATCCGAAGTGTTTCCTCCTGGTTTAATGCTGGTGGTATTTGTATCTTAAAACTGCAGAGTCGGCCTAAAAATTATATGAATTTCCACTGCTTCTCTATTTTGATGTGTATTAATGTTTTGCTGATGATGTTTTTTTTCTCTACACTCCACAGCGTTGAGCTAACAATTCTAATTTTATTTCTAACCTGCTTGCCCTTCCTCTGGCTTTTTCCTGTCCCGATCTGTTTCCTCTGATGCTGATTATTCTTCCTTTACCCACAGAGCTATAAGAAAGCTATAGATGAGGTTAGTGATATCTTTTCTCAGTGGGTCATGCCTATGCAAGGTTGACTAGTTAGTGCTTAATTCCAAGCTGGGTTTTCTTGGTGCTGGCGTTGATAAAGGTGGCGATGCGATCTCGGGTCAGACGGGAGAGCAAACCGGTGACGTTTGGGAGTCTGCCCGTGGGGAGGGGACAGCACTGCTGGTGTGCTCTGCTCAGCCCAGCCCTGGGCTGCCCCAAACCTGCTGGCCACATCACTTGCATGGAGGCCAGGGCAGAGGCATCCTAGTTTTCACGTGGGGGAGCAGGTGGTGCTGCTTGTTCGGCTTGTTGGAAAGAGGAGGAGCGAGAGCGGAGGTTTCTCGTTTTGGTGGAAGAGGTGGGGCAGCCTGGACCCCTCACCACATTCTGCTCTCAGCCACAGCCCCTGGACACCTGCTGATTTCAGCGGGGCCATCAAGTGCTGTTTGAAATATGTTCTAAGCCTAATTCAAAAGAAGGCACTTGAAAAACCAAGCAGTGGAAATACAGTGGGTTGTTCATTCTCATGGACCAGCATCCACTGCAAAGCTGGAGTCAACAGAGCCATCTTGGATGTTGATGGCAGCACTGGTCCTCATTCATCCTCTTAAAAAATTAGAGTCCTGAAGTACATCTTTTTCACTTATGATAATATTTTAAATGTGCATCTGGCAGTGGTGAATGTTTAAACATTGAACGGAAAAGACCCAGCATTCCTGATTTAACATTTAACTTGCCTCACACATGCATCGCTGTGCACATTGCTGATACTGGTGACTGCAGGGCTGTAGTGGTAATCAGCCTCTTCTGCAGCCTCTTTCATCTAAAAATAGAAGATATGAAAGAAGGAAGCTGTGCTGGTTAGTTAACTTGTTCTCTTGGATAAAATAGGAGCAATACATTTTGTTTAATGAGCTGCTTTGTTAAGAAAAAAGCACATAAATCAGTGTCTAAATAGAGACAGCGTGTGTGCTAAATTCAAGCTCAAGGAGCAATGTGATTTTGGAAACCAATCTGACTTGATTCCAGCAAATATTAAATCTAAGGAAGGCTTTGTAATTAAAAGTAATTAAAGAGCACTGACACCACTAACTTATGTATTGTGTCACCCTCAGTAATAACACTTGGAACATGTGTGGAACAGAGCACTTTCTTCGTAGTTGTCAGATTGTTTTTGGTCCAGGATCAACTTGGTGAAGCTGTTTCATCCCATAAAGTGCTCATTACTTACAGAAAATGATAGCATCAAAGAATTAACCATCCCGAGGCAAAGCTTTAACTAGGAAATAAGAGTTATCTGATGATATTGTCTGGGAGTATTATTGCTCTTATAACTTGCAAATTAGTTATTAAAAAGTAATTAAGCTGATCTTTAAAATACTTGACTATCTCCTAGTGATGGCCAAAAAAGGCTGATAGGGTGCCTTGAAGCACGTTAGAAGTTGAAGGTGCAAAAAATAAGTCATTTTCACAGTCCAGTGCTGTGACAGGGAGGAGTTCAGTGCTAGTCCTGCACTGCAGAAGTCCAGCTGCAGTTTTAAGAGGCTCTTATACAGTCCTAAAATCTCTTTTAAAAGTGAGAAGCTCTAATTCAATTCAAAGGCAAGTGCTCAATAAAGAGCATGTTTGATACTCTAAATGGAAAGCATTGTTAAGCTGCTGAAATTGTCACTGGTTCTTATTTAAGAAAAGAAGCAGTCGTATCAGAGAAGCTGCTACAGCACTAATTAAAATAATTAGTTGTCGTGACTGCAGATTTGACTCTATTTCAATCCCAAACATGTTGGCATTGAAAAGGAACTCTTGAAATACCACAGTCTCTCTTTAATCATGATAAAGAGCCTTTCTTTAAAGGTACAGCGACCATTTGGAGGGATACAGAAATAGAGAGAATGGGTTGGGTTGGAAGGGACCTTACATCTTGTTCCCACCCTGTCCATAAGCAGGGACACCTTCCACTATCCCAGGTTGCTCTAAGCCCCATCCATTCCTGGCCTTGAATATTTCCAGAGACAGGGCAGCCACAGCTTCCCTGGGCCACCTGTGTCAGGACCTCACCACAGTCTGAATAAAGAATTTCTACCAAATATCTAATCTAAACCTACTCTCTGTCAGTTTGAAGCCATTCCTCCTTGTCCTGTCACCCCATACCCTTGTCCAAAGTCCCTCTCCAACTCTAGTGAATCCTCTTTAGGTACTGGAAGATGGTCTGAAGTCTCTCTCTGGAGCCTTCTCATCTCCAGGCTGAACAACCCATATAAAACCCATCATAGGTACCTGCTGTGAAACAGGGATTGAACAGTTTGGGGATTTTTTAAAAAACAAGGCCTTTATTGGTATGGTTATACTTATGGGTCTGATGCAAAGCTCTCCAATATCCAGGGGAGTCTCTGTATCAGAGCCTGGGCAGGGCAGAGCTGGGAGCAGAATGTGCAGCCGTCACCGGTGGGAGCCCACCGGGAGGTGTGGGTCATCAGCAACCCAAGCACAGATTGCTTACAAAACATTCCTACCTCACCATTAAAAAATAAACTGGGTTTGCATCTCAGCCATAGAGCTTTTCCATCCTTTTCTTCACCTGTTGACAGGATAGATTTTAAGAGCTCCTTTTGCAACCATAATTAATATTGCTGTAGTCGCCCTGCTGGAACGGTAAACTGGAAATGCAGTAAATGAGAGTATGGCCGTAAGACAGTTGTGGAATTTAGTCTTTTTCAATGAGTTTCTTTCTCCCTAATCCTTTATCTCTGACCGAATGCACTGATGCCTACCTCGGTCACTAATATAGGGAGAAATGGTAAGACTGACAATTGCGATGCTTTGTTCGTCATGTGCATGTCTTGTGCAACAGAGTTCTCTAACCCATTCTAATTCGAGCTCTCATGCTTTTCTGCCCTACTGCTTCCCCCTGCATTGCTATAAAAGCATGTAAGATAACAAAAAGTCTCTTTTCTACACGGTGCCTGCCATGTTCCTTGTTTTGAAATAGCAGTGTCTATTTTATATGACTGTCGGGTCTGAGACCTCATCAAAGTCATGGTAAACTGAAAAATTATGACTAGACTTTGGGACTGCTCCTATCTTTTTTTTGTT
Source organism: Toxostoma redivivum (assembly GCA_013397375.1). NCBI lineage: Eukaryota > Metazoa > Chordata > Aves > Passeriformes > Mimidae > Toxostoma > Toxostoma redivivum. The sequence goes on along the minus strand of VXBI01002031.1, from coordinate 1,285,977 downwards.
TCAAGGCTTTTTTTTATTTTATTTTATTTTTCCCTTAGCTTGTAGGCTGCCACATTTCACATAAAGTGCTTAATGGGTCCCGCTGAGGGATTTTTATTTTTTTTAAATTATTATTATCATTATTTTTTGATCATGTGGCTGACTCAGAGCTGTGACTCCAAAGTCTGGCTGAGCTGAGCGCTTCTCCTCGTGCTCCTCACCGCCTCTCAGCAGCTGCCCAACAGCGGAGACTCACCATGGAAGCAGCTCTTGACGTGGGGATTGCACCACTCCATGGGAGATGCTGTCATTGCTTCCTTCCCAAATGCATTTATTACAGAATAAATACCATTACGGGGTCTCTTTGAGAGGTTTGAAAGAAGAGAAAACCCTGCAGGAGAAATTCTCCGTGCCAATCTTTGAAGTGATGTTGTTTTCCAGTTTACTATGATGGTGACTGAACTTCACCTTTTCCAACAAATATAATTTTGTCGTGTATATACATATAAGTGTGTGTATATATATGCACATACACGTTCCAAAGAGAAAAAGAAGAGGTTGGCTATTGACTTTTCAGTGAGCGTAAATCACTTTTGTTTTGTTTAATAAATGCTACATGCTACAAACATTGTCTTACGTTTGTCTCATGTTTGTAACGACTCTGTAAAGCTATTTCTTGTTGCTCGTGCTGTTAGCATTGGCTTTTGGAGAGATGTATGTGACATTCCCCTTGCTCTGAATGTAACAGCCTTCTCTTCCTTGTTTCCTTGCCCCCATCCCCTGTAGGATCTGACGGCTTTAGCCAAAGAGCTGAGGGAGCTGCGCATCGAGGAAACCAATCGCCCCCTGAAGAAGGTGACGGACTATTCCTCCTCCAGCGAGGAGTCGGAGAGCAGCGAGGAGGAGGAGGAGGATGGGGAGAACGAGACACATGATGGGACCGTGCCTGTCAGTGACATCCCACGGCTCATGTGAGGAACGCTTTCTTTTGGGGGGGCAAGCCATGAAACCCCAGTGTGTGTTCTTCTGGAGGTGAAACCCCAACGTGTCCTGGCCTGGAGGAGAAACCCTGGCGTGTGATGGCCTGGAGGAGCAGTAGCTGTGATAAAAGGACATGTCCAAAGTGTCCATGTTTGGTGGCTGGCACTGGGAACAGCGTCATGGTTGCAAGGGATGATGTACTCATATGAGTGTTTTTCCAGTTCCAAACTAGAGATAATTAATGGGAAAAACTGAGCTATTTCCACTGCATATTCAGTGAATGTTGGCTCAAAGCTGATGGAGCTGTTCCTGCTGATGAGCCAGGCAGGTTTTTGGCTAGAATTTGGCACAGCTGACCTTATCCACACCATGGGTCCTGCCCATGGGATGGATGTGTTAAAACTCTGCCTGCTCTTGAGCCTGTTCTTGCCCCAAATTAAGCTATGTTAAAGTGTCAGTACTTGGTGATCTGCCCAGTGCCAACTGGTAGAGCCAGGCCTATAATAATCCTGAATCTTTGTCTTGGATTTCTGCCCTTGGCTCAATCAGTGTTGGTGGGTTAAAATGGTGAACTGAAGAGATCAGCTGACTGTTGTGTCCTATAGGATGCCTGTGCTTTTGAGTCTCTCCAGATCAGAGCAGCACAGCTTCAACACTCACAGGGAGCTGTTGCCATTCAGAGAGAGTTCCTGGAGCATCTCTGCTCAGGCTTCCCACCCAGTGCTTTGCAGGGGCATTTCTGGAGGTCCCTGCCTGGCAGCAGAACCTGAATCCTGCCCCTTTGAATTTGCAGAGGAGCTGTAGGAAGGTTTCAGGGGATTATTGGCATTTTAATCAGTTCATTTCCATTTTTCCTGCTAAATGAGTTATAGTTGATCCAGGCATATCTGGATTCAGGAATATGATTTAGCAGTGAACATGATGGTGCTGGGTGAGTGGTTGGACTCAAGGAATTTAGAGGTCTTCTCCAACCTAAACAATTCTTTGATTCTCTGATTCATGGTGGTGGGGCATGGAGCAGCACAGAAGCCCCTCTAAGTGGCAGGGAAACCATGTCTCCTTGGGTCCATGTTATTCAGAATGCCAAGCTCCTGGGCTGGAGCTTCCTTCCAGCAGAAGAATTTAAATCAGAGCTCTTGAGTTGGTTGGAGCAAGTGAGGAGCAGAGGGATGGCTCTGAATGTGCAGCAGTCGGGTGGGCAGTCAGGCGTGCCAGAAGGGGCCTCAAGCTGCTCTGGAAGAGGAGTTTAATCAGGAGTGGTTAATCTGTGCTGACACGCTTCTTCAGACACCTTGGGTTTGACACAGCACTTCCCAGTGGATAAATGTCTCATTGGATGCCTTGCAGCCTCGTGTATGGGATGACAGGCACAGCAGTGACCTGGATGCCCCCAGCCCCTGCCAGCCCAATGCCACATGTCCCAAAATCTCCTGTCTCTGTCATGTCCCAGAGACAGAGGGTGGAGATGCAGGGGTGTCTGCAGGCAGAACTGCACTGCCCCATGTCTGGGGAAATAGAAAGCAGATCCTCTGAGTTACACCCTTATTTCACAAAAGGGACCTTAACTCGATGTACTTCAGTGGTTTTTTTAGAGATTTATTTTCCTATGTTCAGTGTTCGTCATTGGAAAGTGGAGTCAAGAGAGATCATCTCATCTTCTGCTTCAGCTTCTGAATGATCTTTGTGTAACTCAGGTTTAAACTTCCCTGAGTATCCTCCCTGAACACTTGGCTGCTCTTAATTCCAGCTCTGTCCAGATCTCTTCTGCTGCAGGATAAACCTATCCATTGCTTTGTGTCCCAGTGGATAGGAGGGAGTGCTTATTCCATCCACCTCTGGAGATACCATTTTTCCATCTGAAGACTCTGATGACTCCCTACACCTCCCTCTCCTTGAGCTGTTCAAGTCAGCTCTTGCCCATGGCCAGGGAATTCTTGCAGGATGATGTGGAAACTGTGCACTGATGAAATCTGGGACCTCAGGGCTACCTCAGCCATTCATTCACTGGCTATGCAGTCTCAAAATTAACATAACCTCCTCTGGCCCTGTTTTCTTATTTTAAAACTAGAATAACTGTGCTATTTTCTCATCCTTTAGTGAAAAGCTCATGGTAGGGAGGTGTGAGTTCCTCACATGAAAGGTGCTGCAGGAGTATGATGGGCTATTGTCTGCAGTGCCTTTGTGATGCATGTCCAGTTGTAGGTTTGATAGATGGAGGCAAGGAGCCAGTCTCACCTCGGGGTCCCCAGGGCTCAGGTCTCACCTTGGACCAGTAACTCCATGATTAATCTGGGTTGTTTTGGCTTTTCACTGACCAGGTTCCCTCACAAGCCTCGGGGCTTGTTGGTGTTCACGGGAGTTAAAGATTGTATTGCCTCACACTGATGGAAGCAGTTGGTCTGTGAGGCTTTTAAATGCAAAGTAACAGGTCTGATCATCCCGGGGTGCTTGTCGTTTGCTTGTGGAGTTGTTCGAGTTATATTTAAGCAGCCAGGCTGCCAAGAATGTATTAGTGAAGCACTGAGGGCTGCTCAGCAGCTGTGTCATCCAATCTCAGGCAGTCTTAAAATTTAATAAATTCCAGCCCCCTTCTTCAAATAGGAACGTGGAAATTTCAAGGTGAAACTGAAACCACAGGTTAGGGCTACATTTTCACCTAGAAAACAGCAGAAACCTACAGGACACAACTTGTCCTCCTGCCCACACCTTCTCCAGACCCCATCCTCTCCCTTTTTATTTGCCATCAGATGCTCTGGTGTTTCCTTTTCTGGGGTTGAGATGGGAGTTAAAGGGAGTAAATGTTGGTTTTCTGCAGCTTTTTTAGGTAGAAAAAACTATATAAAGTAGAGCAAGAGTGCCACTCCTTGTTACCTGTTCATCAGTGCTCCTCTGAGGACACCTTGGGATAAGAAAGAGAATGGTCTGTCTCTTTGGTATCCGTAGTTTATCAACATGATCCTGGCCCTGTAGTTCTGGCAGCATCTGTCATTTCCCCATAAATCTAAGTGAATATACTTTTATAGCTTCACTTCCTGTGAGATACAGGGCTTTGCCCTTATTGAAATAATAGAGGACTTTTCATGTAGTTTAACAAAGGAAATATTCACCGTTAATGCTTTTCCACTCTGTCCCCAGACCAACAGGAATCCCTGGAAGCAACGAGCCCTACAACCTGGGAATGGTGACAAGCCACGGGCTAGAGACTTCCCACGCAGATACGTTTAGCAATATTTCAAGGGAAGGGACTTTAATGGTGAGGGAGGTAAGTTGTAAAACAAACACTTCCATGGAGCATCTTCTGGAGGTTTTGCCCATGTAAGCACAAAAACTAACAGTGCTGTGTGTCCGGAACACAAAATGAGGGAGTAAATTGTGCTCGTTAGCGCTCTCGTTAATGCAATTTACACTCGGAGCAAATGTGACAAGTGCAAATGTTTCTCAGAACTACAAACAGCAGTGAATGGCAGTGCCAGGACACGGTGGGGAGGAGGCTGCTGTAAATGGCTCTGCTGTAACCCCACCATTGCTCCAGGCAGCAGGAATTATCTTCAATTTAAAGCACTTCGTTAATTCACTTGGAACTGGCAGAGTTTCCCTCTTCTTCCCAGCCTTTGCCACCTTGCAGCTGTTAGAGCTGTGCAGTGTTTGCAGAGCATGTGGGGGCTTTTAGCAGAGGCTGGTCCTGGTCAGAGCCTGCTGAGCATCCCAGATGGATGTGAGCCCTCATCCCCAGCTCCAGTGCTGTAGAGATGGGGCTGTGGTGGGAGCAGTGCTGATGGATGGTTCTGCAGGAGTGAGGCAGAGAAGGCACCTTCAGTGGCTATGGAAGATCTCCCTCGGCGTTTCTTGACTTCCCAGTTACTGGGACATTCTGGGGATGCTGGTGGATGGGCAGAGGGACTCCTGGTGAGAGAGCAGGAGGCCCTGGGAGTTAGAGAACAGGGGAATCACTCTCCCACCAGCACATCAAGGAGGTGGATGGGAGAGGAGAAGGAGGGAGGGGAGCTTGGAGTCTGCAAATGTAAAAGAGGGATGTTTAGATCACATGTAAACAAGACTTGAGCTGCATTTTAGTTCTTCATTCCATTTATCTAATAAATTCACATATGAAGGAAAAAGATGAATGCAACTTTGAAAGAGAGGAATTAGTTAGCAAAAGAAGTCACAGCATATTTGCTGCCTTTCTCCATCAGTTTTGGAGGGGGTAGTAATAGAGTCCCCCCTCATCCCTCACTGGGGTGGAGCTGTTCAGAGCAGGGATCCCCACAGCTCTGCACATCCCTAAGTCAGGGAGGGTGATGTGGGTGAGTGGGAGAACAAGACCCTGTGTAACAGGCAGCTGTTCCTGAAACGAGCTTGTGTTCAGCATCACAGCAGTAAAACCTGTGCTGTGCCAACAGGACTGTATGAGAACTGGGATGCAGGAGGGTTTAAAAGTCGTGGGCAAGACAAGCAGCTGGAAAACCCCACTGGGAGGAGAAACCATGATAAGAAATCCAAACTGTAGCCTTGTGCCAGGTGCTGTTTGTTTTTCCCCACCACCACCATAGCCATCAGAGGATGGTCTCACTGAGGGCAGTGGGCTTTGGGCAAAGAGCTTTTCACTCTTTGGTGGGATGGCAAGGTGTGGTCAAAGGTGATGGTCATGAGCAATCAAAAGATAAATGTCATCAGGATTCATCAGGGGCTTGGTGAGCCCAGTGAAAGTGTCCACAAATCCCTGTAAATGGGTAAATCTCTGTAACAATCTCACTGATGTGCTCCAGGTAGGTGAGTCACCAAAATGGCAAAATAAACGAGGAAAGGAGAAACTTCCTGGTACCTGCCTTGCACAGGGAGGGGATGGAAAGGAAGGGGAGCCCTGTGGAAACCGAGCAGCCTCATGTGCAGGGCAAGCTTCTGGTGGTTCTGCCACTCCTCCACCACTGCTGCTGCTGCTGTTCACTGCTGGTTTGGGTCACAGAAACATGGGACAGGGCTGTGCTGGCACTTGCAGTCAGGCTGCTCTTTGCCATAGCTGTGCAAAGCTGTCCAGGCTAACACTGTCTGAAGGCTCAGATTCTGTCACCAGTGGATGTGTCAGAGGAGAGCTGGCCATGGGGGTTTGCATCCATGGGGCAAGCGCAGAATCTGCATTCCTCGTCTCCAAACAACAGTTGCCAGGCTTCTCTCGCTGTTTTGTGGCTAATAACTCTGTATTGACTTTGTCATTAATCCTGTCTTTAATTCTCCTGGAGGGGGGGTTGGTTTGCTGCTTGCCAGATTGCATGGGGATGGAACAGATAGGGTCCTTCTCCTGCGCTTGCTCTGGGAACCGGGAGACTGCCGACAACTTTGTTTTGTTTGGGTTTTTTTTTTTCTCTTCTTTTTCTCTTCCCTCCCCACCCCCTTCTCTTTCTTCCTCATGCCTTGTGTCTCTGCAGACCTCTGGTGAAAAAAAGCGTTCTGGCCACGCAGCCAGCAATGGCTTTGCAGGTCACATCAATCTGCCTGACCTGGTGCAGCAAAGCCACTCGCCGGCGGGCACGCCGACCGAGGCCCTGGGGCGAGTCTCCACGCATGCACAGGACATGGACTCGGTGCCTGAAGTAGGTGGTGGGGGGCTCCTCTTTCTCCTTTGCATCGCTTTAAATCAAGTATTAACATCTCTGTCCCCTGACGGGGCTCTCCTGCTTTCCTCTCTGGCTTTCTTGGCTCTTCCCTCTCTCCGTTTCTGGTCCTCGTGGGTGAGTGTAGTGGAAATATGAGGGAATCAGATGGGTTACTGCCATAGAGGTCTGTGGCTGGTGGGGGAAGGATTTATTAGGTCTTTCAAGCTCACCAGCTGGAGTTTTGGTAGTGTGACATGAGTTCTGCCAACTGATGAGAAAGCCCCATTTTTTTTTGACGCTGGGATATAAGAGGAAGTGATGAGAGCCAGTGATGCCATTAGCTTCAACGGGGCCCAGCTTCCATCTGTGCAACCTCTGATAATTATCATGGCTGAAAAACCAAAGCCAACAAAATTCCAGATAGCTCTTCAGAGTAGAAGAAACCTGCACACTTTTAAAGTCATGTGTTTATGTCTTTATTTTGCCTGTCATGGCAAAATGTTTCTGTCTGGTAGGTGTTTTATAGGCACATGATTGAATATTAAAATTGTATAAAGTGTAAATGGTCTTTGTACAAAATGTGATAAATAAACCAAGCGAATTGATGTGTCCAGCTTGCCATCCCCAGCTGTGAGAACCAAACACAGTTCATTTTTCCCATGAGAAATCAATCCATTTGGTGCTAATCAAGCTATTGTATTTAATGTTTTTATTTCATTTGGTGGGTTGTACATCAGAAGTTCTGCCATCCTATGTTCTTTCATTGAAATTATGTTCTCACTTTATGGTGTACTTTTACTAGCTGTATAAAAATAAAAATTTCTTGGAGTTGGGCATTGATAAAATGTAAGAACAGATGGTGCCTGATTTGACCTCAGGTTTTTATCTGTTTCCTCACTGGCATTAAAAGCAGCAATGAGAGAGTCAATCCTGAAAGTAACACGTTCCATAGTCATCCTGGGGCTGTTGAAATGCAGCCTGAGATTGAGTTTAAATGTATTCATTTACAGAATATCAACCAGAAGGATCTTCTCCATTTCTAAAATTGGTGACTCTGCAAGCACGACCTCAGCCTGCAGCTTGATGCTCTTTGCAAGCCAGCACCCAGGTTTATAGGCTGTTGAACAGGACCTGGGGGAAGATGAAGTCTTAATATTTAAGTATCAGACTTGGAAGCGATTAAAAAGTAAACTTCTGAGGAGAATAGCTGAATGTGAGCAAGGAAAAATGCTCAGTGCATTGGGATGAGGGGTTTCTTCATAATTCATTTGCTGGAAAGCACCTGGCTCTCAGCTGGAAATCCTTGCAAATACTGAAATCTTCTTTTCCTTAAATTGCTATTGTGTTATGGGAAAGACATGCAGCACAGGGAAAAAATCTGTGTATTTCTTGGATAGGAGACAAACACAAAGTAGAGGTATCTGTGCCCGCAGCCTTCCCCGCTGCAGGCTGTTAACTCCTTCCATGGGTCTCAGTTACCATGTTCTGTTCAGAAATCCATCCTGTTTCTATGGAAACAGCCAGGCTGTCAGGGAATAGGGCTGGGAGGGAAGCAGGATGCACAGCCTGGATTTTGGCATGGATGCTGGCTTGCCCATAGATGACAGCCCCAAAATGCTTGGAAAAGTCACAAGCCACGAAGCTGCTCCTGTTTTTTTGTGCCCCTGAATCCTTTTATGGCCCACTGGAGGACAGGCACAGGCTCAGCCTGGTTTCAGTAGGGATGTGCCAGGGTGGTGTGTTTTCCATGGCACCTCTCCCCAGGCATGGGGGACTTGTCCCCATGGCAGCTGTCACACAAGGACTGTGACAGTGGGGACAGGGAGCAGCCTGGGCTTGGTGACTGGGTGAAAGCTGAGGAAGATTTATTTCAGAAGAAGGACAATGTCCAAGAGAAGAAAAATGTGAGTTCTAGTGGTGCTGCAGAGTGAGCTGGGTTTTGCTGCTATTGCAGCTCTAAACTGAGCTCATCCTTAAACTGTCCTGGGTAAATGCTGGAGTAGAAAGGATAAGCTGCTCAAAGAAGGGGGGAATTCACATCACTTTGACTCCAAAGCCAAGGATTTCCTTTTGGTTGGAAGGAGGTCTTAGCCTCATTTTCTGTCTTAAAGCAGTGATTTTAAAAAGAAAGCAGTGTGACATTGCAGTTTGTTCATTCCCAGGTTCCCCCAGCAAAGTACTGGCTCTGACATTTCCTGTGATACCCTCAGGTTAAGTTTTGTTAACTTAGAAATGCCCCTGTCTGCAATCCCACATGAAATGCTGGGCACAATTTAAAACTGTGCCAGCTGCCCCAGGCCAGGGCTTCACAGAGACTCCCAGCACCATCCTGCCAACCTTAGCTGCAGTGGAAAAGTGGGGAAAGCAAACCGCCTTCCTGACATCCCAGAGAAAGTTTAAGGCATTTGTATGACATGCAGACAAGTAAACAGGTGAACTGGTGATAAAGGTCTGCTCCAGTCTGAATGATTCTTTGATTCTCTGTTGGATTTTACCTGTGTTGGCTTCTGCCTCTGGCCCTGCAGCTTCTCTGCTGACTGTCCTCACAGCTGTGCTTCTGCCTGTGAGAGAGCAGAGCCAGGCCCTGCTCCTCCCATTTTCTGTTGCTCACAAACACTCAGAAATCCAATTTAATGTTTGTTCATTATTAGTTATGGGGAGGAGGAGCAGATGTTCATAGAGGTCTCAAAAAGGGCACCACAGAGGCAGGCACTATTTGCTAATTAGAAAGTCTTAGATGCACACACATGCACAAAATTAGCTATTTCTGTGTGCTGAGCTCTCTCTTTGCTGTTCATCTTCTAGTACGGTATGGGAAGTAGCACCAAAGCCTCTTTCACCCCCTTTGTGGACACCAGAGTGTATCAGACCTCACCTACCGATGAAGATGAAGATGAGGATGAAGAGTCATCTACTAATCGTAAGAGCCAATGCAGCCAGTTTGGGATGGGAGGGCCTTGTGGAAAGCAGGTCAGGGAGCCTGAATAACCCCAGTGAACCCCTCTCACTCCAAATAAAGCTGGTGTCTGTATCCTTGCCCTCTCCAGCTGCCATCCAACTTAATCTCCCCTCCCAGCAAAATGCCACTAGAAAGATGTGGGAGGAAACAGGGAGCAGCAGAAATCCACCCTCCTCTCTGCTTGGGCAAACAAATGTCTTGTAACACAACTACGACTCCCCCATCGAGAAATAAACCAAGTATTGTCGTTCTGTCCCAAAAAAGAGATGACCGAACATTTAACCCATCACCCCTCCCTGTCCTCTTGTGTTCCCTTGCCAGCCCTGTTCACCAGCGAGCTGCTCAGGCAGGAGCAGGCCAAGCTGAACGAGGCACGCAAGATCTCAGTGGTGAACGTGAACCCCACCAACATCCGGCCCCACAGCGACACCCCCGAGATCCGCAAGTACAAGAAGCGCTTCAACTCCGAGATCCTCTGTGCTGCTCTCTGGGGTAAGAACTGGGCACAGCTCCTGGCTGTGGGGTGGGAATGTGTCACTGCAGCACCCAGCCCCTGCCTCTGCTTGACGCCTTCTGCATCCCCCAAGGGTCACATCCCCCTGTGCTGTGGAGTGACCCTTCCTGTCCATGGGAAGGTCCCAGCCTTAGCTGGTCAGTCACACTTCTGGTGGCAGCAGAGATGAGCTCGGGGTGTTGTCCTTGAGAGCAGCTGTGGCTCCAGGCACCCATGGCTCTCCTCTCCTCTCCTCTCCAGGTGTGAATCTCCTGGTGGGCACGGAGAACGGGCTGATGCTGCTGGATCGCAGTGGGCAGGGCAAGGTGTACAACCTCATCAACAGGCGGCGGTTCCAGCAGATGGACGTCCTCGAGGGCCTCAACGTCCTTGTGACAATATCAGGTGCTGCTCTTGTGCTTTCACCCCCTCATTCACCTGCTCAGACAAAACCTGCTCACTGGTGTCAGAGGGGAGCTCCCAGGAGAGATGGAGGTGCTTTATTCTGGAATCAAATTAGTTAAATTTGCTTTCAAGAGAGTTTGCTCCCTTCCCCTGCTGACTGCACTTCATCTCCAGTCTCCTTCAGCAGAGAAAGGGAGGTGCAGGATACAGGCAAGGGAGATAGTCACAGCTTGAGGGGGCAGAGAGTTCTGCTTTTGCCTCTGTTTGGCTCTGGCTGAGGGAGCCATGATCCATGGCTTCAGATTTCCAGTTCAGACCACAATGCTGTCCCAAGCATTGTGAGGGCCACAGGCTTTTCACTGTCCCTGTGTTTAGCTGGGAGCTACACAGTGCTCATATCAGGCTCATGGGGTGATTTCTGGCAGAAAAAATGCTAAACCTCTATAGTCCAGTCTCTGAGGAGAGCATCCAGCATCCTCCTGCAGAGCAGCCCCAAGGAGCACACAGTGACAGAGCCAGGGCAGAGCCTCGTCCTGCTGGTAGCTGTCCAACAAAGCTCACAGAGGGCAGCAAGAGAAGTGCTCATTAGGAAATGCTTGATAGCATCCTCTGTTTCCATTCACATTGTTAAGACCCTGTGGCCTTGCTCTGCATTCACCTGCAAATTCCTGCTCCCCCCATTCAGCCAGAGCTCCAAACTCACTGCTCCATCATTTACCTCGTCTGCATCTCCCTTGTGGTATTGGGATACAGCTGTAGGGGTTTAGTACAGCTGGGATGGGAATAGCACCAAACTCCAAGATGATGCTGAGAGTGAGTCCTGGGGACTTGTGGGAACCTGTGAGCAGATAGGGTCTGTCATTTGGATCCTGTCTCACAGCCTCAGTGTGAGCTGTGTCCTGTCCCTGTAATGGGGGCTCTGCAGCCACAGGGATTTTGCAGCCATGTCACAGCCATTTAAGAGCAGGCAGGCATGCAGAAATTTGGCAGCCCCTCAGCACTGCAGAGCTCAGCACCAGCAAACAGCAGTGCTTGCTGGCAAACAGCAGTGCCTGTCACACAGGAGCTCCTGTCTCATCTCCAGGGTGGAATTAATGTTGTATGAAGGAGAGGGAAGGGAAGAAACCAGGTAGTTGAGTGGTTGGTAAGTTTTGAGCTGTAGGAGAGTTGGGATCACAGCCCCAGTGAGCCCCACTGTCCCTCTGGAAACACTGATTTATAGGAAAAGGAATATTTCCAGTCTGTGGGAAGCAAAAACCTAGCTTTTCCAGTGTCTGCCTGCAGAGACAGAAGTCTGGGCTGTGCTTTCCATATACTTCTTCCCAAGGAAAAACACAACAACTAAATTACTATTTTCAATTACTGTTTGTATTACTTTTATCATGAAATTGACTTAAATTCTATCATCTTGTGATTGAAAATAAGCACTGAAACCTCAAGATGGTCCATGCAAACGTGCTCTGCTCTGACAGGGACATTTCCTTTGCCAACAGGAAAGAAGAACAAGCTGCGTGTGTACTACCTGTCTTGGCTGAGAAACAGGATTTTACACAATGACCCTGAGGTGGAGAAGAAGCAGGGTTGGATCACAGTTGGGGACCTGGAGGGATGCATCCACTACAAAGTTGGTGAGTGGAAATAAATGTCTGAAGAGATGTGGTTTTGTTCACTAGTCTTAGGTCTGACTTGACAATTTGATATTAAAAGTGTGGGTAGACCATAGCCACAAGTAAATTTAGAATTCATCTTTATGCTTTAGGTGGACTCTATGTAATCAGAATCAACAGAGGGATGGCCTGAGAAGCCATTCCTGGAGATTTGTTGGGAAGAGAGTGAATGTGTTTAAAATTGGGTTTGTTTTTATTTTAGTGAAATATGAAAGAATCAAGTTCTTGGTGATTGCCTTAAAGAACGCTGTAGAGATCTACGCTTGGGCTCCTAAACCATATCACAAGTTTATGGCATTTAAGGTATGTTTGTCTTTTACACTCTGTAAGTGTAAATACATGAGATTTCTGTACTCTGCAGAGCAGAAAAGCATTTTGCTTATATAGCTGAGCTCCTCAGGATGCCTGGCAGGCATGGGAGGTGGGATCCTTGCTGGCTGAAGAGATTGGATATGTTCTGCTTACGGCCAACAATGAAGTGTTATTATTAGTTTATGCTAGCAGGCTTTACTTGAGAAATTTGCAGAAAGCTGATCAAAGGCATACGAGTAGAATTGAGTTGGGGATTTTGGTGGGTGTTTTTTGTGCGTTTTTTTTCCCTCTGACTAATTTTTAACATACAGTACAAAAATAGGCTGGCATGATTTTCTATTTTCATTTTGCAAGGTCCTCTCCTCTTCTGCAATGTGGATTCTGTTTCAAGACAGAAGTTTGGGAGAGTGACCCACTCTTTCTCTCTCTTTTTTCCTCCCTTTTCACCTGCCTTGGTTTCCTCAGTGAGACCTTCCTCCTCTCCAACCTGCCAGTGGGTACTTCGTGCTTAGTCCTTCAGAGCACTTTTCATCCCAAGCTCTGTGCAAAAAAGCATCACAAGGGGCAATGCCTTGTGGAGATGTTCATGCTGAGTAATCTCATTTTACATCTTTCTGACACAAATGGACTTAAGCAGTATTAGGTCACATTTGCTTTTTCTGAACAAAAGTCAGAATAAACGGGCTCAGTGACATGGAGAGCTCAGCAGTATCAAAATGGTTGGGGATCCAGCTTCCCACAGGTGTTTCACTCCTGCTGAGCCATGGTGCTTGATCTGGACACAGCTGGGGGTTGGTCCCAGCCTTGATGCAGCAGGTTAGATGGAGCAGGGAAAAGTAGGTCTTTGCTAAACTGACTCATTTCAGCTGCCCAAACCAGAGCAGTGATCCCTGCCAGGAGAGGAGGTGGGTAGTCACGGATCTCTGCTGAGAGAGACTGAACACACACTTGTGTAAAATTGAGCTGTCTCCTTCCTTTAGAGACCAAATCCTTGTCTTGGCCTCGGGCTCCTGTGAGAGAGAGCTGGGCTTGGCAAGGGTGGGCACTTATCTGCTGGGATGGCTGAATACCCTCTGAGGCATCTGACAGAGGAACAGAGAGGCAGGAGTATAAATAGCCACATATTTAGTAGGAAACAACAGTCAAACAAATGTGATTTCAAAACCGTATCAGGCTGCTGTAATGGGGATTTGTTGGTTTTCTGTGATGCTCATGGAAGGAATTATAAAAGTCTTTTGCAGATCTCCAGCACAAGCCGTTGCTCGTGGATCTCACTGTAGAAGAGGGTCAGAGGCTGAAGGTTATCTTTGGATCCCACACTGGTTTCCATGTGATTGATGTAGATTCTGGGAACTCCTATGATATCTATATTCCATCTCACGTGAGTAGATGGGCAGTGCTGCTGCCTGAGGAACACGGGTCACCACGGAGGTTTGGACAGGCTCCCAGGGGCTCAGAAGTGGGGACCAGTGATGGGTGTGACATTCCCCAGTGCTTTGCTCACTTAAAGACCACTCAGAGCTTCACATACTTCTTGTTCATCTGAACAGGCTGTTCTGTCCTCGTGCAGGAGCAGTAAAGTTGAAGGTGGCCATGTCCCACAAAAAGGAGAATCTGTCTGTACACTGCGTGGAGCAGTAATGGAGCTCTCTGTAGGATTTTCATGTTGAGTCATTTAAACTCCATCTATATTGTTGGCCCACAATAAACTGGTCTAAGAGAAACTGTGTCACTAAACAAATGCAGGAATTGTTGACTCTGATCCAAGCAGCATCTCCTCTGTGAGAACTAGCAAGAGCAAAAGGAGAAATACTGGGGCAGTTCGGGATAGTTTTGTGTTGTCTTAGCTATGGAAGGGCAGACATGGGTGGAAAGTCAGTGCAGCTGCCCTTGGAGCTAGAGGATGATTGCTAAAAAATAGGATATTTCCTCCCAAGGGCTGCCTGTAAAATTCTGGGTTTATTTACCTTGATTTGAACTAGTGATGGATTCATTGGTTCAGTCACTTATTTGTGTTCCAGCCAAGTGTCAGCCATCAGTCTTGGGGGTGTGTATGTTGTGATCTGTCTGTAGTTGCTGAACCTGTTTATCCTTGTTGTCTCAGACAGCTTTGATGGTAGGGTAAACATGACAGTTTATTCCCCTTCAGGCTTATCTCTGAAAGCCAGTGCCTGTGTGGGGAATGGAGGGAGGGCTTTGTTCTCTAGTTAGTTTGGGCTTTTTTCCCTGCAGTGCTCTGCTCCCTTCCCCCTTCCCCTTTCTCCATTCAGTGTAATTCTGACTCTCAGGGTCTGTTTCACCTGCAGATTCAGGGCAATATTACTCCTCACGCCATTGTCATCCTGCCCAAGACAGATGGGATGGAGATGTTGGTGTGCTATGAGGATGAAGGTGTCTATGTGAACACCTACGGACGGATAACTAAAGACGTGGTGCTCCAGTGGGGAGAAATGCCTACTTCCGTGGGTAGGTCAACCCTTCCTCTTCACCTGCTTAAAATACAAACCACAAGTAAGATGAGGAGTCAAGAATGCTGAGATGGAGTCACTTGGGATGAAGGGGATTTCCCTCTTTTATCAAAGGGGATTTACCTCAGCCAGCTATGAGATGCAATTGCTAAATTTCTGCCGTTTAGTCCTCCATAATAAAATCAAGTAATTTCTTTAAGATTGGAACGTTTTGAGTATAAGACAAATGTGAGATAATGCCAGCTGTTGCACTGGTGGGATACTGTGTTGAGTGGAGGGGGGCTGGGTGTAGAGCTGGGGCCCTTCAGTTGCTCTTCAGGCTCTGCTGTTGTTCAGCTCCACAATCCATGGAGGCAAAACACTACCCAGCTCCTCACCTTCTGAAACTGGAACAAGTGATGCTGCTTCTGTTTAAATTTCTGGATGAAAAGTGCTCTGAGAAGGCTGCTGTCCCTGCAGGCAGACGCCTGGCCATCAGAGCTCTGCCATTGATGTGCTTAGGCTTTGAGTAACAGCTGATGAGAGCTTTTCTGCCTGTTGCATAATATTTAGCTCAACACAAGTTGTAACACCTGCCAAACACTTCCTTTTGACAGCCTACATTCATTCCAATCAAATAATGGGCTGGGGAGAGAAAGCTATTGAGATCCGGTCAGTGGAGACAGGACATTTGGATGGAGTATTTATGCACAAGCGAGCTCAAAGGTTAAAGTTTCTATGTGAAAGAAATGATAAGGTAAGTCCACTTCAAAGCTTGTATCTGTGCTGCCAGCTAGAAGGTGCTTTTAGGGCTTATGTCTAGTTTGTCTTGAGGTTAATAATTAATCTGAAGGTCCTGTTTAATAAGCAGTGCCCAAAAGCCTATTCTCAGTTAATTTTCTCCAGTGGATGGAGATCTCAGCCTGCAAGATCTCTTCTACATCTAGCTGAGATCTGCATTGACTTGGCTTGACTTTCTCCCAATTCTTTCATCTGAACATTAAATTGAGGCTGCCAAGTGAACTCAAAGTTGAGTATTATCAAGGGTGTAAAAGTGACCCTGATTTGAGCTCTGATGCAGAAACATTTTGATGCATCTTTAGATGCATTTTGATGCATCTTAAATTATTTTCCTATTACAACCTCATCCATTTCTGTGGACAGCAGTGATAAATACTGCTCTGGAGGGTCACCAGAGCTGCATGGCTGTCATGTAGATGACCCCTGCCACAGGTGTTGCAAGAGGGGCAGGAAATGAGGAGAAATGCTGGAGGAAAAGGCACTTTTGCACGGAAGAGATGGTTGAATGCCGAGGTCTTTCTGGTGGTGTTCCCTCCTCTCACAAGGTTTAATTAAGATAAGTCAGGACCAAGCAGCAGGGAGATCTTTCATGGTGCACACGATCACAAAACCAGTGAAGAAACCAGTTGCTGTGTCCCCAGAGCTGGATTTAAAAATGTGCATAAATGAGCTTTGAGGCCATGATCACTTTAGTGAACAGCTGCTCATTAGTGCTGCCCTTCCTGGGGTATGGAGGTAGGCTGAAGCTCTGCAGGAACATGTATCCTAACTTTGCAGTTGAGTATGTTACAAGAAGCTGCCCAAGTGTAATCTAATTCTAACAAAACTGGAAAAAAACCTACCTTGATCTTTCAAAATCCTGGAACCAACTGATCACTGCTGGGTTTGAATTAGTAAACTCAGATGTTTCTCTTTCTGGAGAATTTGTTAAACCGGTAAGACTGAGTAATTTTTGGTTTTATTAAGGACAGAGGCTTCAGATTTTTCCCTTCAAATATTTGCAAATTATAACTTAATTATTTTTTAATACTCCCCTTGGCATCAAATGCTGGTGAATCCTGCCAGAAGTGCCAAAACCCCTGCTTTTCATACAGAGTCCTGATATGTTTTTACACTTTGAGCGTGTTGAAGGGAAGTAGTTTTTTTGGGCTTTACTTTCAGGAATAGCTGAAATACCAGGACTAACATTTCCAAAAAAAGCCATTTCAGACTGAGGCAGTTATTGACCCAAATGGTGAATGTTTAGCAAGATCCAAACCACTGACAGGAGTTTTTTGTTAGTACTTCATAATAAATGATGCTGTGGCAGTAAAATGTGATAAACCTGGTATTTTTAAGGCATTCCAAACTCTTTTTGGTAGTGAGGGAGAAGGAGATTTAATTACTGCATTTATTAATGAGTGGCTCAATTTAATCCCAGTCTGGCATGGGTAAGCTCCATCCCCTGAGCATTAATAAGTGTTCTTTCCTTCCAAACAGGTATTTTTTGCATCGGTGAGATCTGGAGGAAGCAGCCAAGTGTTTTTCATGACTCTCAACAGAAACTCCATGATGAACTGGTAACAGAGGAACACTTGGCACTCACCGCCATGGCATTATTTCTAATTTAAAGGACATTAAACACGTGGACTAACACTGTAGAGGCAGGTGGGGAGGGCGCTGAGGAACCCCCTCCCCACACTCCCCCGGCGCCGCCAGCCCCGGGGCAGGGACTGCAGCCAGGGATGGACTTTCACGCTTGGACCCCCCGAGGTCTCCTGATTACGCTGTGTTATAGTGGGTTATGAGTTTTTCCTTTATTTTATTTTATTTTATTTTTTAGTTTTACTTTTTCTCTGTCCCCGACTTTGTAAGAACGGGGAAAGAAACAGTGTCAAAAAGTCTGTTTTTAATTCTGTCTGCCTGCTAGCATCAAATATATAGTATGTTGTAAAGTTACCAATTAAATCTGGTGAGAGACAGCACAATAAATGTACCTTTTATCTTTGTGATGAAGGCCATAACCATATAGCTGGGTAATTTTAGAAATCTTTTGCCTTCACCAACATTTACATGTTGCTTTTGGCAGCAACGGCTTAACGGATTTTTAAAGAAGAGAAAAAATAATAGGTTTTTTTCCCCTCTTTTGGGAAATGGATTTTAAATGGCTAAACTACTAGCCTTAGACTAATAAAAATCAGCTACCATTTTTGTCAAGTCTGTCAATCCATATTTCTATATGGATCTTCACATAATGGTGTGTCTTGATAGGGACAGAGGTGCCATTTCTTGTTGCTCTGGAGGTGCCCGCCTGCCCCGCGGCTTGGCCACGGGCACCGGAACAGGGGATCGGAGGAGGAGAGGAGGGCAGAGCAGTCAGAGGAGCCCCGGGCTTTCCCCTGAGGGGGATTTGTGACTGCAGAGGCTCCCGGGATGCTGTGGGCACCGGACCCTGCTGCTGAAGCTGTGGGTGCTCGTCCCCCCTGAGTCCAGAGCTGGGCACTGGCGTGCAGGAGCAGCCGGCACAGGGATGGGGACCACAGAACAAGCTGCCTGTCCCCCATGTTGCTGGATTGGGCTTGTAAAGAGCTTAAAAAATTATATATATGTGTGGTTTCTTCGGCCAAGGGTCTGAATCTACTCGTTTTCCACCCCCTCCACTCCCTAGGAATTACCCAACATACAGTGAAAGACAACATCTGTGCCGAACCGTGTGTGTGTGTTTAGTTCAGGTTGAATCGTGTCCTTATAAACTCTGCTCAGTTGATTTCCGTTTTCGGTGCGTATCTGGGGTTTTCTTTCTCAGTAGCTGCAAGCATGGCCGCCTGTGGTGTTGGGGTGTCGCATAACAAGGTCTGTGTTGCTGGTTTTAACCTACCTCGTTTTGGTTGGGGTTTGTTTTTTGGTTTGGTTTTGTTTTATTTTTTTTCCGTTCCGCTGTCTATCACAGCGCTGTTACCTCCAGCGACATATAGAGAGCTTAACTGGCAATCTTGGTGTACTCAGTAATGATGGCTTTATTAAAAAATTATTAAATCAACAGGACTTGGTCAAACTTGAATCTTTATCAAGGGTAAGAGGTGATGCAGGGTGGTGGGGATGGGATGGGCTGGGCCACCCTCACCTGAAACATTCTGTGGGCAGGGTGTCAGGGTTTGGTACCGCAGGAATTGCCAGCGGTGGGACTCCCAGGATTGTGGAGTTCAGGGAAAAACAGGTGGGATGTGCTTTGTGGTGCCTTCTTCGAGCACCAGGCACCCTCCTGTTGGGATGGTGCAGCCTGGAGAGTATAGGGATGGCCACAGGATCACGATACTGGTATTCAAATCCCATCACGAACACTGATTGCCACCAGCTCTTTGTATTTTCATTGTGGTTAAAATAAAAATCAAATAAAGCCCAGAGCTTTTATTGTGTTGCAAACTGCTAACTGTTTTGGGGTGTTTTTTGTTCTACTTCAAGTGACAAATGCACAGCTTTGGATGATTTTTGTTATTATGGAGTTTTGCATACAGTGATGAAATAGCAGGCAGTCATTGAGTTTAAATTACTCAGGTGGTTTATAAATGTTTTTTTTTAATCTCTGAATAATTTGAAACAAAAATCACAGAAGCCAGCATTACCATAGTCTTGTCTATGGCATGTGTGTATGGAGATAACACAGAGTAAATGCTTTTCTAGTGCCAACCACAATAAAACACAAAACTTCACCATTAAGCCATGCCTTTTATGTTTGGGTAAATAAAATCTGGGGTGTTGGAGGACATGGAGGTAAATGGGATTTTCAAGGCTCCCATTCACAGTGTTCTTAGTCTTGAGACTCTTGGGAAGGTGGTTTTGGAACAGGATGAGTGCAGGGAGGTGGGACACATT
Source organism: Toxostoma redivivum (assembly GCA_013397375.1). Classification (NCBI taxonomy): domain Eukaryota; kingdom Metazoa; phylum Chordata; class Aves; order Passeriformes; family Mimidae; genus Toxostoma; species Toxostoma redivivum. Next base: position 1,266,490 of record VXBI01002031.1, on the reverse strand, counting down.
CCTTGTGATGCTGCCAGCAGTGAGCAGTGGCCAAGCGATGTCGTGATGGACCATCACCACCTGAAAACTCCTCTTCTACAAAATCAACCCGTGATTATAATAAAGACATTTCCCCTACAGATGTTACTAGTTTCAATTTGCTTGTCTTCTGCTGTAAGTAAAATGTGCTTACGATTGATTAATTCTCTCAACTACTTATTAGTAGTGTTTAAAGAAATAAAACCTGCAACTCATTTTAAAACCCTGCTTCTGGGACTTTTTGCCCAGGAAAGGAAATTTGTTTAGCTGTGCAGTGGCACAGGAGGAAATAGCAGCAGTATCTGTGCATGCAGGGATTGCTTGAGCCTGTTGCAGATTCAGTTATTTACAGAGTTGCTGTGAAATACTGTATAACTTCAGGGATGTCATGGTGAATGGAAGAAAAGCCCTGAGAGCTGGCATGAGGCATGCAAGGGCCATAGTTAGCTCCACCACCCTGGGCAGATGCAGGGTACCACTGCCAGGTGAAGGATGCTCAGCGGTAAGGCTGTAGCAGCTACTTGTGGGACCTGAATCTTTTCAAACCTGTTGCAGAATTATCAAATGTCCTTTTTCTCATTGTGAGATGTTTGGGGGTTGACACTACATATTTTGGGGCAGAATGGGGATGCTCAGGGTGACCCTGGCCTCAACCTCAGAGCTGGACTGGCTGCTGGAAATGGTTGAAGTTGAGCTAAAGTTTATTGTCTTGATGTGAACCCACTTAAGGTCTTTTCCTGCTTGTGCAACAGTTTTATGCTCTGTAATTGGGGCCAGCATGAGCATTGCATAGGCCAGCAGAGACTGAAGCTGCCTGTTCCCAAAGGTGTAGGGTGGAGCTCCACCTCATACCCTGCCTCTGTGTCCGGGCTAAGCCACCCACCCGGGCACAGCTCTGAGGAGATCCAGCAGAGATTCCTCAGTATTAAGGACACGTTTCTGGTATAGGACATACAGGACACCTGTCACAGCTGCTGCTGCCCTGCAGCATCTGTGTCCTGCCTGCTCCGTGCTGCAGTCGGGACCTGCAGCTGGAGAGGTTTGCTGGGTTTGCTTCCCAGCTCTTCTCTTCTGGGCGATGCTGCACCACCCAGAGCTGGAGGGTGGGAAGGGGCTCGTTAACCTCCGGTATCTTTACAGCACTGCTGTAAATGCACCAAATTCTCTCTCCTAAATGTGTTCTATCAGCCTGAGCTGTTGTCTCACATGTGGCCCCAGCACTGCTGCCTGCCCCAGCTGATGTGCTTAGAGAGGAGAAACAAACGAACGTAATTTCGGTTTTGTGCCAGCCACTGAGATGGCTGAGAGCATCAGCCTGCTCTTAGAGAGCCAGAGTCTTGCAGACCAGATCTACATTTTGGTTTGGTTTATGGCATACTTTTATTTTTTAACATCAAAGCTGTCTCTAAATGACTCAGAGGCAGTAAAATGGATGTGCAAATTGCCCCAGCACCTGGGGATAGCCTCACAGCCCCTCTGGAATCTTTGGATTCCTTCCACTGAGGTGACAAGCTGTTCAGCTGTTCAAAAGCAGAGCCCCACCATAAACTTCAGCCCATTGCTTTTATCGCACATAGATTATCAACAGCACCAATTTTACACTACACACAACATACAGCAGGCAATAAGCCTGGCAATTCAGCCTAACATTATGCACAGTTCTTGCACTTTATTATTTAAATAAAGTATTAGCAATAATGCAGACCCTGTTGTTTGCCAATCACCTAAACACTGCCTGACCAGGCTCACCAGCCCTGGGATGGGTCAGTGTTGCTTTGGGCTGTGCTCTGCACTCTCTGGACTGTGATCACAATTGGCTGTCAGATGTGCAAGTGATTTCATGTGTTGTTCATTCATCCCGGTGGAGCCACGCCTGGTTCTCTATCCTGTAGGAACACTCTGCTTCTCTCTACCAAGCTAACCATGTGCCCCTTTGGGAAGTGATTGCATTGAGAGGAAGATTTACACACCAACTTTTCCCATCTATGAGCCTCGGGACCAGCCTAAAGCTGGCCTCTGCCAATCACCACATCCCCATGTTCAGAGAATCACAGGGTTTGGAGTCTGTTAGTGCCACTGGGAGTTCAGTATGTGCTTAAATTGCCTGGGGCCAAGCTGTAGAGGAGTGTGTCACAGCCCAGCTGGCACCAGCAAGAGGCTCAAAGGCAGAGGTGAGGCAGCTGTGGCACTGGGTTGCAGCATCTTGCCTAGCAGGGAGGGTAAAAGGGGCCAGAGAGGGATGGGAAAACCCTGGGATAACTCCATGCCTTTTGCTAGCAGACCTGGTTGAGGGATACATGTGGCTGTAGTGCTTCCAGCCTTTGGCATCCAAAGTTTCCATGGAAGTCGAAGGGCTGCTTCTGGGGAGGTGAGTGATGTTCACCCATGCCTCCCAGCACTGCTCCAGCTGCTCCACACCCCATCCCCAGGATTACAGGAAGGTTCTGCTCTAAGCAGCAGTGGACAGGACATGGAAAGGCCACCCTGCTCTTGGAATGTTGGTGGCCTTTGATTCCTCCAGTTCCAGTAGTCTGGGAAGAGTAGGGAGGGAAAGCATCATTCTCTTTGTGCCAGGCACCTGCAACAGGATGGGGATCCCAGAGGGGTACGTAGGAATCCTGGCCTGGCAAGCTTTTCACAATGCCTGAAGGTTTCAGTCTTGGGTCAGGACTCCCATTTGTTTTCTGATTCAAGCTTTAGCAACCTGGTAATTGTCAAATCCTGCCAGTCCTATTGTGAAGGTATTTAACTGCAATGCAAAGAAACTGCTTGTAAATGCCTGGGTATCCACACACAGCGAGCAAACAAACACCGTTGGCAAAGATCTCAGCAGGAAGGGCAAATATTGAGGGAAACTAAAAAGCTCAGCCTTGGGGCCCTTCCTGTCACAGCTACATTAGCCCAAGAGGGGAATGCAGGTGCTGTGGCTGGAATCAAAGACTGCTTAATGCAATGAACTTTCCTACTCCAGTTAAAGTTTTACTTTACTGGAGACCAGTGCAAAGATTAGTGGTCTTACACTCATCTTTGTTGTTTTTTCTCCCGCTCTTCCTCTGTAGAAAGTACATTTTGTGCCCATGTGAAGCCTGGCTGACTGAGAGCATCATCCAATGAGTGCCATAACTTGGCTGCTGGACCCATCAGGGGCTGATCTGGAAGATAATTACTTTAATCAGCATTAATCACCTTCCTGGCTGACTCAGACTTTGGCACGGTCTGCTGCCGCTAAAGATGCCACTGTCCCCCCCAGCCCTGCAGCTCCTCTCTCTGACCATGTCAAGGACAGCAAAGCCCAAGCCAGAGCAAGACCAGCTCAGACCAGCTTGTGTAGATGTGCAAAGTTCATGAAAGCTGAGTGAGCCAAGGCAAAAATATTTGGCAGCATCAGTAATATTTGGCAGCATTGGCAGTATTTCCCAGAATGCACAATATTTGACAGCACAGCCATCAGCTGGTGGTGCTGAAAGGCTCACTGTTCCCACCACTGTAGGATTTTTAATGAAAGCCTCTTTTCCTGTAATATTCTGGGTAATTTTGTTGTGTTTTATGTCCATATACACACACAGCTGTCTCCTCTGATAGGTGTGTACTGGTATTAGAGCTGCTGGCTGAGGGGGCTCTGGGTATGCAGGTGTCTGTGTATGGATACACAGAGAGACCTGTATACATCTGTGTTTATATGTGGCTCTGTTTGTGATATACACACATAAATATATTTTAAAGCAGGTGCTAAATGCTATTTAAATAAAACACTTAGTCATTTTCTATCTGCTTTGCTATATGTGCTAGAGAGGTTTCTTCTCCCTGATTCAGCAAGAGGATTGTGATGTGACATGCATACCCAGCACAGAACTCGAGGAAGGTGTTGAGCATCTCGAAACAGGCTCAAGCCCCTGGCACGTCACATTCCAACTGTTCAGCTGAGGGACAGCCCCAAACCAGCCCTGCAGCTGGATCATTTGAATTTTCCAGATCCACTCGATGTCTTTGCAGGTCTCCCATTGTTTCGTGTGTGTCCCAAACACGGGGATTGGTGGTGGCTGCTTTGAGCTGAGCGGTGGCCAAATAATGCGTGGAAGACTTGGGTTTCTCATTAACTCCAGAGTTGATATAGTCCCATCTCTTCAAGCACCAGCCCATTTTCCTGCCTCCATCCCAGCTCTGCTGTCCTTCCTTCCCTGCCCAAGCCCTTACCTTGCTCTGCAGCCCAGGACAGTGACTGTTCCCAGAAGGAGGGCAGAGGAGCTTCGGGGTGGATGAGAAAAGGAAAATGCAGACAGAGAAGGTAATCATGGCTCGCCGGTATTTTTGCACTAGACTTTCTAGTGAAATTACTAGAATTTCTGCAGGACCCCAGCACTGAGCAATCCCTTGCCAAAACCAACCCCAAAAAAATCCCCTTCACTAATTAATTGTGCACAGGGGCAAAGGGGAAAAGGGCCAAGGGGCTATTTTTTTATTTTTAAGAACTCTGTTGACTCATTGGATAACTTTAACTGTGATGGGAGGTAAAAATGCTTTAAACAGTGCTGCTTTGTGCTCCAGGGATGGGGATGGGAAAGGACACACTGCTGCTGCTGCTTCTTGCACTGCTGTACTGGGCAGAGCTTTGGATCCCACGAGCTCCAGGGCCAGAATGGGCAGTGCAGCAGGGAGAGCTGGTCTGTCATTGTGGGGCAGAACCACTCTGCCCTGGGGGCCTGATCTTGGCTGTCCCCTGGGGCTTTCCTTCTCCTTTGGAGTGAGCCAGCCACCCGTCCCAGCCAGCTGGGCAGCAGGGTTCCCTGGGATAGGGGTGGGATGCAGCCCTTCCCCAGTTTTGGGCACTGCTAGGACAGTATGATGAGGTTGTTCTTTGCTTCTTGCCCCAGCACCTCACAGGAACATTGGTCCTCTCCGTCTTCACTGCAGTGTTGGGCTTCTTCCAGTATGGCTACAGCCTGGGGGTCATTAATGCCCCCCAGAAGGTAAGTGAAGCCCCCAAGCTGTGCATGGCCAAGGAGCTGCGGCTTCAGGGCAGCCAGGACCAGTTTGTCCCTTGCAGAAGCTCTCAGGAGGGCTCTGTCCCTTCCCAGGCAGTTTCTCCCACAGAACAAAGCCCCCATAACAGTGGGGTGACAACAAGGCCAGGACCCTCCGTTGGCACTTCCCCAGGGAAAGGAGCGAGGCTCTGCACGTAATGGAGCTGTCTCCTCTGCAGCATGGTCCCTGTGTCCAAGCCAAGAGACTGCACCCCTCCAACAAATCCAGTGCCAAATCCAGACACCACGCTCAGCCCAGCCCCAGGAGGGGGAATGCTTTGTGCCTCCCCTCCCTGCTGGGGTCTGGTTGCTGTGGAGCTAGGGGGACCCCAGGATTTCACCCCTGCAGAGCCAGCAATGCAAATCTTTTCCTGAGGCAAATAAAATCCAAAACAGGGGTTGAGGTGGTTATAGATCTGAGCTGACAGCATTTTTCTTCCTTACTTGTCACAGGTGATAGAAGCACATTACGGGCGCGTGCTGGGCATTGTCCCACTGGACAGATACACCACCAATGCCTCTGGGGAGGACGGCATGTTCCTCCAGGCTGGCACAGAGGGCACACTCCCACCCCCGACTGACCCTGCTACCTCCCCACACATCCTCACCATGTACTGGTCCCTGTCCGTGTCTGTGTTCGCCATCGGGGGCATGGTCTCCTCCTTCACCGTGGGCTGGATCGGCGACCGGCTCGGGAGGTGAGAGGCTCGTGTGTGCTGGGACTCTGTGCCACAGCCCAAACCCATAGAACTATTTCCTCCCTGCAGAAATACAACTTGTGTTATTTTCAGCAATTTAGGGGAAAAAAGAAAAATAACCCTCCCAACTTCCAAAATACTATTTCAACCATCACAGAGGTTGGGGTTTTCAAAATCCTCAGTTACAAATTAGGCATTTTATTGCAACTTGAGCATTTCTGACAGCAGCTGATGAGCAGTCTTGATTAAGTTCCGAATTCCCCCTTTTCTTTCCATGGCAAAAGGAAGAGGACATCTGCATGGTATTTGCACAGGATGTAATGTATAATTTATAATATCATTTTAACTACTCTGATTGTACCCTGGCCCCCATATTTTGCAGTGCCTGCTATCATTGTTTTTCCCTTTGTAGCCTGATTAAGTGACTCCATAGTTCCTTTTGTGTGTTGCAATGGCTGCTTTGGCTGAGCGAGGTGCCAGAGGAGCTGTGCTGCTGCTGCCTTGCAGGGTGAAGGCCATGCTGGTGGTGAATGTCCTCTCAATTGCTGGGAATCTCCTCATGGGGCTGGCAAAATTTGGGCCATCTCACATCCTCATCATCTCTGGGAGAGCGGTCACAGGGCTGTACTGCGGTGAGTCCAGGTTGGGTCAGCCACTGAAAGCAGCTCCTTGGTAGCGTGCTCCAGGGCTGCAGTTAAGATTTTCCTGTATTTTTTAATCCTTTTTTTAGTTCAGAAGGGATTTCACAGGTGGGAATTTCCCTCTTCTCCCTATGTCCACCCTTCTTGATCCAGGATCTTTCCCAGAAGTATTTGGGTTGGCTCTATCATATGTTCATTTTACATGTCCTAGAAAGGAGCAGGTCCCTATGTATTCAAGGACAGGTCTTGCTGGTGGCAGCTGTAAGAGCACATCACTAGCCAGGCTGGTTAAACAGGTTCCCTAGACACAGAGCACAGGACCACTGTGCACAGAGAGGATACAGCTAGCAAATAATTGGGAATTACATTAGAATTAACTTAGAAATAACAGTTCTTTATACTGTTACTGGTATGCAAATAAAATATTCTGCTCTGAGGTTTCAAGGCAAGTTTTAAGAAGGCTCTTTGCCCTATGATAACTTTTCCCAGCAGACAATCCCTGCTCTGTGCCCTGATGTGTGTGCCCAAGTAAAAAGGTTTCCCAGTTTGGGACTCTGAATGCAGGGACATCCCAGCACCTTTCCAAGGTGCAGGTGGTTCCCAGCCAGGCATGAGGGGCTTGGTGGCGTGTGGGGTGCAGCACACAGGCTCCATCCTCCTCTCCCATTTGGGAAGTGGTTTCTCCTGGTTGCTGAGCTGTCTAGAAGAGGTGACACCCACATGTGCTCGGTGCAGGGCTCTCTTCTGGACTCGTGCCCATGTACGTCAGCGAGGTCTCTCCCACGGCCCTTCGAGGAGCACTGGGGACGCTGCACCAGCTCGCCATCGTCACGGGTATCCTCTTCAGCCAGGTAAGCAGGAAAGCACACACATCCAGAGAGGGTGTTTCAGAGAATAGGAAGACCACAGTGATATACTGGGCTATTGTTCACCATTCCACCCCAAAACTGAAGGAGTGTGCAAAACAATCTGCTCTAATGGGGTTAAACCCCTGCCTTCAGTAAGAGATGTCTTAACAAAGACAACTTCTCAAGAAATAAAAAATACTTCTGCAAACAATTTCTCCTCTCCCTGAGGAATTTTTTCAGCATCTCATCAGTGTTAGGCTGGATCCTAAGCATGAGACCCCTGATTATCAAGTTCTCAAAAATGGCTTCATCAGAGAAGCAGGGAGCCCAAAGCCCCCATCAGCATTGCCCACCTTGGCACAAGTCCCACCTACACAACAGATGGGCACATAAATATACAGAAAACAAACACATCCAGAAAAAGAGTCGGTATTTGCTTCTAGTTTTCCTCCAGCTTGTCACTTCAAAACACCATAGTGGTTAATTGCTTTCTCTTCTTAGGATGCAAAATGATGCATTCAAATATGCCTCAATTATTCCAGGTCCTTGGACTAGACTTTCTTCTGGGCAATGATGAGATGTGGCCCCTGCTCCTTGGTCTGTCTGGCGTGGCTGCTCTGCTGCAGTTCCTCCTGCTCTTACTGTGCCCTGAGAGCCCCCGATACCTTTACATCAAACTGGGGAAGGTGGAGGAAGCTAAAAAAAGTAAGAAAGACATTCTGGGCTTGTTTAGACTTGTTTTTATACTGTACATAGAATAAAACAGAGAAGGAAAAGCCTGGCTGAGAACTCATATGTGACTCTGGTTGCTCCATCTCATGCTCTGAACAGCTGAGATACAAACTAGCTCTAGATCAAAAACTATTGAGATGTTTGCATGAAACTAAGCAGCACTGCTGAGGGATGAGGCTTGAGAGTGATGTCTCAGGACTCTTGCAGAGCTGATGTGCTGCTGCCCCTGACCAAGCAGATGCACCCTGGATCCTTGGATGAGCCATAGAAACCTTCATATGGTTGGCTTACCTTGAGTTTTGCCTAAAGAGAATCTTGCCCTTACATATACAACTTACCTACCACTGAAAATAAATGTCAATCTTTTTTTCCCCTAAGATTTGAAAAGGCTTAGAGGAAACTGTGATCCAATGAAAGAGATTGAAGAGATGGAAAAGGAAAAGCAAGAAGCTGCCAGTGAAAAGAAAGTCTCCATAAGACAGCTTTTCACCTCTTCCAAGTACAGGCAGGCTGTCATTGTGGCACTGATGGTGCAAATATCCCAGCAGTTCTCGGGAATCAACGCGGTGAGTCTCCCCAAAATGTTTGTCTCTCAAGAGATCCATGCTGAGCATGAAAAGGCAGCTCTGGCTCCATCCAAGCCATGCAGGGATGAAAGAAGGTTTTCCCATGGCTGCAGTGGACTCCTGGGTCGTGCCAAGCTGGCTGTGGGAGGGCAGGAGGGGAGAAGGGTGGGAGGGAGTCTGGCACAAAACCAGCTGGCACAGCTGAGCCCTCCCATGACCTTCCCCCTACCCAAGTGTGTCAGCAGTTTGTTCTCTTTAATGACATCATGCTCATCCCAGAATCACTGTTTTCTAGCCATTTTTAGCTAAACAACTTTTGCATCACCTCCTGGAATACCAGAAATTACCGTTTAACACACAGAATCATTAAGAAGCACACAGGGATGCCCAGCCTACTTGGCTGCAGGCCATGCCCACCCCATCCATCAGCCACCCTTTACCTCCTGCCCTTAACTTTCACCAGAAAGGAATCACCTTATTCTCAAAGAGAAGAAAGAAATTAGAGTCATTGCATTGAGAATATTTTTAAATTCATGTAAAACTCAGTCATGCTAAGATGTTTGTCTTGAGTGCTCAGTGCTGGTGATCTGGATTTTAAGATTAAACATAGACTCCATAGAAGAAAACAGATTTAATGTGCAAATGCAATAGCTCAAGAGGGGAATTTCAACAGTATTTTTAACTCCCTCAGGCTCTTACAAAATTTTCAGCTTTAATTATTATAACAAGCCATTAAAAGTTGAAAAATTAATCATAATTAAATTACACCACATCTCAGCCAAGCAAGTGCAACTCTTCCCTCATGAGAACAAAAAGTTTCACCAGCCCTGTTGCCTAATTCTTCATCCTGATGTATTCTGATAGATCTTTTACTACTCCACAAACATTTTCGAGAGAGCTGGGGTTGACCAACCAGTTTATGCAACCATCGGTGTTGGAGTGGTGAACACGGTCTTCACTGTTATCTCTGTAAGTAAATACTTCTGCCCCCTGGACTACAAAGACACATAAGGTACAGTGTGGTTTTGAAACACAATTTTATCCTGGAGCTGGGATTTGCAGTGTTGCAGAACTGACCCTGAACACCTTACAGGGAAAAATCATTCCCTGGGCAAATTTAATTTGAAAATACAAGCCTTGACATAGAGCATGTTGCTATTGATCAACACTGCTAAATGCCTTTTGAGTGGAAACTGCACCACTGTGCTCAGGGAAACTCTGAAAATTCTGCATTTCCCCCAAAAATAAAAGTTTCCCTTGAGACTGCAATTCTGCAGGTCCTCTTCCCCCAGGAGCAGGCAGGGGATGGAGGCTGTGATGGGGAAGTCACCAGCTCCCACTCTACTCTTACCTGTTATCATTCAAACTGCTTTCTGTGTGTACATAGCACCTGCACAAGCGATATCCAAAGGCTATTCCACAGTAATAAAAGTAATCCAGCACCTATCCTCATCCTATCTAGACAGGGCTCTGCAGTAATAAAGGGATGGTTCTGTTTCCACAGACCTTACCTTCATTTGTCTCTCTCCTGAGAGGATTAATACAATTCCTATCAGCTGGCAATTAGTTTTATAATGTGGCCATTAATATAAGATCAGGAAATGCCAAGCCTATTTCCCTCATATCTCTCTAGAGGTTTATGGAGTAAAGGACTTTCACCAACATTATGCAGGAGTGGCTGCAAGGCAGAAATACACAGCCCCAAGAGATTTAGGACAAGGAGGAATCATTTTAAACTGACAGAGAGAAGGTTTTGCTTAGATATTAGAAAGAAATTCTTGTCTGTGAGGGTGGTGAGGCACTGGTACAGTTCTCTTAGAGATATTGTGGATGTCCCATTCCTGATGGGATGGGACCATCTCTGTCCAAGGCCAGGCTTGGTCTTGTGGAAGGTGTCCCTGCCTATGACAGGAGGTTGAAATTGGATGATCTTTAAGATCCCTTCCAACCCAAACCATTCATACTCCAGTATGTGTGAGAGGAGGTCTTGATGTGAACATGCCTTAGAGAAAGTCTATCATAGGGTCCCATACTGAGGAGGAAATGTGCTGTTTATTGTGAAATGAGGCACAGAGGTGTGCAGCTGGAAGAAGCCTTTCTTCAGCATGGAGGATGTCCTGCAGTTCGATCCCCACCCCAGGGCCATGGTACTTGCAGCATTTGCTCTTTGCTTCTTTTGTCCACAAGCACTTAAAAATTACCTGCTTTTGTCAATAAATGACAGACCCCGATCAAAAGGCAGAAACACTGACAGCTGGGTGGACCTTGGAAAGGAGAGAAGGGAGCAGAGATTCATCCTCTGCAACTTCATGTGTCAGCACATGAACCACCTCCAGCAAAAGAGACAGTCTCTGGGAAGTGTAAATCATGGCTGTAATGGCAGGAAAGGTGGAGCTGCTGACCAGAGTGTCCTTTCAAGCAGAGGTGAAGGAGTGGGCAGCCTCACAGGCTGCTGCATGGTTAGGCCAGGACAGCTGCACTGGACATGACTGGAGTCCACCAAGAGGAGCTGAGAAGTAGCAAACTAAGCTTTGTGACTACCAGGGAAGCAAAAGGAGTCTGGGAGTGATTGGAAGAAAAATCCTGACTGCAGCTGCTACTCACCTATCCCTGCCCTAGGACAGGCAAGTTGCAATGGCCCGTAATGTGACCTGAATCATACTACATTTTAAAGTCTGATTTCAAACTAATGCAGACCTAGTAAGTTTTTAGTCCCCTGAAGAAAAAAAGAAAAGGGAGAGAGAGAGAAAGTCCACAGTCAGCATTTCATGTGTAGCAGTGGTGGGAAGTCCTGAGAGCTTGGAATGCATGGGCTCTGAGTGTGTGTGCCTTTGCCTTGCCCTTGGCAGGGTGACTGCTCAGTCTGGCTCCCCAGTAGCTGCCAGCAGAGTTTCTGACACTTGGAAACCAGCACATAAATCTCTACCACTAGAGCTAAAAGAGCAAAAGAGCAGTGTGGCAGTGGTAACAGGCTGGTTATTGCTAATGGACCTGATCCTGAGAGTGGTGGTGCTGGACACTGAGCTGCTGCATGTGTTTCTACAGGTCTTCCTGGTGGAGAAGGCAGGCAGGCGCTCCCTGTTCCTGGCAGGTTTGATGGGCATGTTAGTCAGCGCTGTGGCCATGACAGTTGGGCTTGTGCTCCTGGTAAGGATTTCTCTCCCTTTTTCCTCCCTGGTTTGAAAACAAGAGAAGATCCCATCAAAGTCAGTCTAAACCACTGGCGCAAGCCCCGTCAAGATGAAAAAGCAAATAAGGGGTGGCCTCATTTGCTGAACACCCTGGTTATTAAAGTGTGCCATTCTGCCTCATTTTGCTGAGCTGCAGGCAAGGAGAGGGCTCAAAGTAACAGCTGAGCTGATAGCTGAGAACTCCTCCAGGCAGCAATGCTGGCACCACATGCCCAGCCAGCACCTGGCGCAAGAGTTTAAAACCTTAATTATTCATGTCCAGTCTCCCTCTGTCTGAATAGAAAGAAATTTCTGAAAAAGAAGCCTAAATAAAATAATTAGTGATAATTAATGAGAGTTGCTTTGGGACTATAACACTAACTTCTTGCAGAGCCAGTTTGCCTGGATGAGCTACGTCAGCATGGTTGCAATCTTCCTCTTTGTCATATTTTTCGAAGTGGGGCCTGGGCCGATCCCCTGGTTTATTGTAGCTGAACTGTTCAGCCAGGGCCCACGCCCTGCCGCCATCGCTGTCGCCGGCTTCTGCAACTGGGCCTGCAACTTCATCGTGGGAATGTGCTTCCAGTACATAGCGGTAAGAAATCCTTTAAACCACACAAATAAATGACTGTCATGATCCCATTGCTGGGCTCCCAAAGCAGTCTGGCAGGATGTGAAGGTGCCTCCCAGATTTCCATCCCCTAGTCTGGCTGGGCACCTCAGCCAGCTGGGGTAGGAAGAGGAAGCCATCCGTGTGGTGCTGATGGTGGTCTCCCCTGTTCCCACTTTCCCTTTCCAGGATCTGTGTGGACCGTATGTGTTTGCGATCTTCGCGGGTCTGCTCCTCATCTTCTTCCTGTTTGCGTACTTCAAAGTACCAGAGACAAAAGGAAAGTCCTTTGAGGAGATTGCAGCTGTGTTCCGCCGCAAGAAGCTCTCAGCCAAAGCCATGACTGAGCTGCAAGACCTGCGACGCAGCGAGGAGGCATAAACATCCCATGCACTCAGAAAGGAGGGACTAGGCATGCACCTCCTTCAAGCACCATGGGAAGAATGTTGGGCAAAAGTCTCATTTCACAAAAACCTTGCAGCTGGCAGACCAGGGGGACTTATCCATCAGATTACTTCTGGCTGCTGTGGTTCACATCTCCCAGCCACAGGTGCTAATCTGGCATTTTACTCTGAGACACTTGGGACAACTGGGCTGCAGGAAGAGCCATGGAAAGGACAGGAGGAGTATGGTCCATCTCAATGCCCTGCTAGAAGAGCCCAGTGGGACAGTGATCTTACCAGATGGCATTGAGCAGGGCCGTCTCAGCTGAAATGAAGGAAAAATGAAGCATTTTTTTTTAAGAACCTTAGAAACTGTGGCTGGGCTGACAGGCGCTTTCCCTACATTTCAGCCAGACTATTTAGCTCTCTCTTTCCTTCTCACTGCTGCAGCACAAGGCACAGCACAACACTGACCACACAAAAGGCCTGGGCACTCCTGGTCTCCATATGAGGAGACTTGAGCCCTGCTGCCACCCTTTCCACAGTGTGACCATTGCCAGGGTACCTCCTTCCCCATCTGCACTTTCCTTCCCTTCCTTTCATACAGTGCTCAAGACCCACAGGCCCCAGATCCAGCCAAGGGCTCAGGCTGCTCATAGAGCAACAATTAATGATGACCTAAAGAAGAAATAGGTATTGGAAGGTTAACTGGAAAGTGCCACTTACCTAACTCCTATTTTCCATCACTTAGTATTTTGCTGGCTGGGTGTGCTTCAGCCAAGATAGTGTGCAAGCAGGAGGTCATGCTGTTTCCATAGTCTTGTTTGTGCTCCTTTTGCTTCTTTATGAGACATTTTTATGTGTCAGAATCAAACTCCAAGGATTTTTCTTCCTTTTTTGGGGGTATATGTTGGAACCATTGTAAAAGCCTGCTCTCTGCTTGACTTTTAAGATTTGCATGTTCCTTGTTGTGATAACAGGTTACTTTCTAGCAACTTTCTCAGGGTAGAAACCCATTATTTATTTAGAGATGGAACACCAGCATTGCTTGGTCACCGTCTGCTCACCAGGTCTGCAGGTGAAGCAGCGGCCAAAATGTAACAGAGGATCAAGTATAAAAACACAAAATAGGTGGGCTGAGGAGGATCGCACTGCTGCTATGGGTTTGGTTTCAGGGGAGGTTCATGCTCCTTTCCATGTGCCTGAACTTTTTTCCTCTGTAGACTTTACTCTCCTGGTATTAGGACCCTACAGCAAATTCTTCCAAGTGATGAGAAGTGCATCCACAAGGTCCACTGGCAGAAATGCCTGGCCCTGGTGTGTGCACTGAAGCAGTAAGATTGCACCAAAGGCTTTGCTGGAGTGACTGCTGGGATTTAACTAGAGGAGAACTGGGTCAGTGGTGTCATGTGCTGCAGTGGTGGGTGACCCAGGTCTGACACAGGACTGCTGGAACCAGAGCCCAGGCTGGGGCTGAGAAGAGAGCAGCAGAGCTGGGGCACAAGGTCTGTATCGAGCTGTCCATCTGTGTGCTGCACACAGGTCCCCCCAGGTGAGACCAATGGCCACAGAAGACTCAGAAATCTCCGCAGTGTTTACTGTAAGTTAAATATAATGGATTATCTGAATGTACAAAATGGAGAAAAAAGAGGATTCTTGCTATCAGCATTGTTATCTAGGTCTGTTAGATAAAAGATGAACAACATCTATGGCATGTGATGGCTTGTGCTGCTGTTTTTCCTCCTCTGTACATCTCAGACATACATCCAATGCCAGATAGGAGCTATTTTCCTAGCAGGACACATTTGCTCACAGGTGGTAAAAGCTGTGCAGGCCCTCAGCTAAATCCCTTTGAAATAGGTGGTCCAGACTTGGGGTTAGAGGCAGCTGGCTCTGGGCCAGAGAGGGGTGACTGGAGGGGTGCCAGTGTCTGGCCCCAACTGTCTCCACTGCCCACTTCACCCCACTGTGAAGCACCTCTGCTTGCATGGTGCTGGGACCACTCTGGGCACAAGAGGCAGGAGGAGCATTTGGGGAGAAGTGAGGTTCAAAGCAGATTTGCTGCTGCTCTGAGGGCTCAGCCAGGCTGGTTCCCTGTGACCATAGAGGGGGTACAAAATGATTTCCTAAACTTCGGCTAAGTTTTGTCCTATTCTCTGGGGGGCATCAGTGACTCTGCCGGTAGCTCAGCTGTGAGAGGCCTTATTGATCAACATTGAGCAGTCAGTCCTTGTTTTCCTGTGTCACTGCTGAATGACAATAGAAAGCTGGGTCCAGTTACTGTAGTGCAGCACATAAATCAGTTTAACAAAGCCCACAGCATTAACTGTACCCACGGCTACCACACTGAACTTCCCAGAAGAGCTCCCTGGGGGTTCAGAGGCATCTCAGGAAAATGGAGTGTCAGGCTGTGTTTCCTTGCAGCAGCTGCCACATGGAAGGTAAGAGAGTTTTCTTCTTCCAGCCTGGGACAGGATGAGCAGAGTAAGGCATTGCTGGCCTTTTGTCCTCCTCATGGCTGCAGTGAAGGATCAAGCTGGGCTTTACTATCACAAGAGCACTTTAACCATATGCCAGTGCAGGACAGGGTCATTAGAGTTAGTTAAATCTGACGACATGTTTACTTTTGTCTTGTCCCATCAGGCTGATAATTAGGACTGTACACTTTATCTGTCCTTGCTACGTGCAAGTTCCAGTTAAAACTTGTTCTTGAGACACAGCTTGTTGAATCATTATTTTTATCTCTCACCATTACAGTTTTACTAAGCTGCTAATCATTAAGAAAATTTAAAAGACCAAGTCAAACTTATTAGCTAAATGGTTGCTGCATTTTAGCAACATGCTAAGTATGTTCTCATACCATGCCTGGCTAATAATGCAATATAATTAATAATCCCTGAGAAAGCATCTTGTCAGCAAGAGCTTTGAGTTTTCCTAATGTGCTGAGACAACAGCCATTAAGACTTTCCTGTTGTGCCAACGGTATCTAGTCTCCCACTCTCCAGGCTTAATTTTAAAATTAGTTTGACTTCCCTAATTCAATAAACTCAGGACATTTGGCCCCATTAATGCTCTCCACACTAATTTATCACAGGTTTTTCTGCCTCACTTCAACTTGTTTTTCATCACTGAGAGGCACTACCCTCTATCTCTGCAGTCAAACAGCTGATAATGATGAAGCTAACCCAAGTACTACATATGCAGGGACAAAGTCTTTGAGGTATGATGAATTTTCTGAGGTGTTCAATGTCCTTATCTTTCACTGGAAATCTATGGGAGCTGAGGAATTTCAAGGTAGGATATCAGGTCTGGATCCATCAGACTGTGTAAGCATCAGATTAAATTTCAGGTAACTGAGTGTGCTCAAGTGTTTCACTAAATCCTGAAGCAAGACTGGCAAATTTTACCCAGAGGAACAGCCTGAGTAGCTGTGCTGAAAGGGAAGGAATCCTCTCCTCAGCATTGGGGCAATAAATCCTGGCTGCAGATCACCGATCCTTAAACTTTACAGGCTGTAGATACAACTGCAGACCTGAGGCTTGGGTAGTGTCCTGCGTTTTGCCTCCCCGCACTCTGTTCGGGAGAGACAGCAGCTCTGTGACTCTCTGAAAAGCATCAGGTCCCCGCAGGTCGTGGGTGGGATATCCCTGCTCCAGCCCTGTTGCAGCCCCAGGAGGAGGGAACAGCTGGAGTTACTTTGTGCTTTCCTTCTTCCCTGTGGGGAAGTTACAATTACAGTAGTTCCTGCTAGCTCAGAGTGTCACTGCACTGTCAGGGCTTGCCTCTGATCCCCAGTGTGTGCCCAGGGTGATTCCCTGGGTTTTCAGACCTGGGCTCAGCACAGGGAGCACATGGTGAATGGCAGGAATAAAGCAGTGGCAGGAGCAGAGTGGGTACCTATGGCAAGGTCACTACAGAGGGTCCCTGACCCCATTCCTGCCACGCAGACACACTGTGCCTAGGAGCTCTGAGGGCCTGCTGAGTGTGGCACTGTGGATCACTGATCCACAGCCTCTCTCATGTCCTCCTGCTCAAGGCTGTGCCAAGTCAGCAAGAACCCTCACACCAACAGTCAGGACACGGTGGGATCCCAGGGAAGTCAGCTCAGCAGCTGAAACAGATACTGCTCAGGTTGGAGTAGGGCTGTTTACACCACTTCACTCATGACTGGTATTTCTAATCGTGCGACCTGACCTCACAGCCCAGGGGTGCAAACACCACCTCCTGCCTTCCGTGGGCCAGCTGGAAACACGGTGAGATGTTTCTGGAACAAGGTGGGGTGTTTAGGCCAGCACTGGCTGAAATGCAAATTCTCAAGGCTGGCTTTGATTAGGTGCTTTAGGGCATCACACACCTCTCCAGAACGTAACTGAGAACAGACACAGCTTGCTAAGTTTAAATCTTCACTTCTTAAAGACACAGGTAGGAAAAGCAAAGCTCGATAATATCCTGAGCCTACTTGAGAGAAAAGGGCTGTGATCCAGCTGTGCAACACTGGAAAGAAAACACTCTTACATGTGAAAGGCCATGATATTTTATTTAGAAATACGCTTTTTTTTAGAAATATGCTTTTTAGAAATATGCTTACGAATCAAATTGCTGTTCTTGTGTAGGAAAGTGGGATAATTACAATAATACTGTCAAGAAACACACTTTAGAAAATTAATGTTGATCCAGACAAAGGAACAATGCCTGCAGGCAATAACTGATGGATTGGATTTCCAATGTTTTTTATTGAATATCAAGTAAAGTCTGTATTGCAATATTTGTTTTGTGTCTGAAAAAATAAATATCATCTACAGCTGTACTTCAGTAAAAAGACTTGATTTAGCCCAGAAGATCTCTCAAGTAATTCAAAATGGATCTGTTAATTGTGGAAAAACAGCCAAATTTATCAACTGATACTTGAGGGGAAAAAAAGTCATCAGTAGTTCTTAGCCCCAGGCTGCTGCAGTTTGGGTTCAGAACAGTTGGTCATTTTCTCACAAAGTGTTTTATTGGAAGATAAAAAGCCCTAGAGCATGTGCAACTTGTCACACACTTCCAGGTAAACAAACACACACTGCACATGTTGCAGGATGCCCCAGATTCTTCTTATCAAGTGAGACAGCAGTAAAATGGGCAGGATAAAGTGTATTATCTCCAGAGCAGGCTGGGTGAGGCAGCATGCACATAAAGCCCAAGTAAATGAGACAGATGATGCTGGCACCTCATGAAGTGGCCCCATGTAAATGAGAGCCAAACTTAACTCCTTGGCTGTACAGTTTGGGATCTGTGTAACCAAGAGTGGGACCACAGGCAAACAAATCACAAAAATTAACACAGATGAAATAAAACATCTCATGGTGAACCATTTAAAAATGTGATGTTAAAAGTGACTTGTGTAGCCATCCCACTGGAGCACAGATGACAAGGTTAGGGTCTCAGGGCAAAAAATGCAGGACAGCACACAGCAGTCTGTGGTGGTGACAGCTGAGGCAGGTGCTGACACTGCTGCCACTGAATTCCTGCGTCTTCCTGTTTTTGTTGTATTTGTAGGTGATCTGCAGGCCAACCTGCAGAGCTGGGGCTCACTCGCCAGCAGCTCCACAGGAAAGCTCCTGGTGAATTTGTTTAAACAGCTAGAAG
Organism: Toxostoma redivivum; assembly: GCA_013397375.1. Lineage (NCBI taxonomy): Eukaryota > Metazoa > Chordata > Aves > Passeriformes > Mimidae > Toxostoma > Toxostoma redivivum. The sequence continues at coordinate 1,248,175 of VXBI01002031.1, read as the reverse complement.
TATTATGACATCTGACTATGAAGGATTTAGTAAAAACAGTCCTTTGGCCTCATTTTGTTCAGGACCCACGATCAGGTTTCGATAGCCACAGCACAGGAATGGTTGTTGGACAGGATGAGGGCTGTGTCATAGTTTAGAACACTTTAGATTGGAAAATCTCTTTAAAGACATTCTATTCCAAATTTCTACCATGGGCACAGACACTTTTCACTAGATCAGATCGCTCTAATCCACTCTGGCCTGGAACACTTTCAAGGATGGGACATCCACAGTTTTTCTGACCACAGTTTTTCCAAACCTACCCTTTCCAGTTTGAAATCATTGGCCCTTGTCCTATCATTACAGGCCCTGCTAAAACGTTGCTATCTTACACATAATCATCCTTTATATATGGAAATACTGCAATAAGGTCTCCCTGGAACTTTCTCTTCTCCAAGCTGAAAAACCCTAATTCTGACTTTCTTTACAGAGGATCATCTTCATGGTCCTCCCCTGGATCTGCTCCAACAGATCCATTTCTTTCTTATGGTTGAGACCACAGAGCTGGCCACAGTGTTCCAGTACTAATAATTCCACCATTACTGAAATATCAAACAGAAGGCCTCACTAAGGATCTCAGCCATCTCCCTCCCTTTAGGCTGATTATAATGCTTTCAAAATGCTCGTTTCTGATTACTCTGAGAGGGAGTACACGAGGCAAGCAAAGGAGTTTTGTGTGTACGGTCACACACGGCTCACACGGCTCTGGGGACATTTTGGGGACACGCATTCCCCTCATGCTCCTCTAATTCCCACCGCCGCAGCCATGCAGCTCTGAGGTACTCGCGGCCGCCACAGCCGCCCAAGATGGCGGCGAGGCTGTGGGCTGTGGGGAGGAGGCGGTGCGCGGCGCCGCCTGGCGGCTGAGGAGCGGCGCCTCCGCAGCGCCCTGAGCGCGCCCGCCCCGCGCGGGCCGGGGAGGGGGCGTGGACACCGCGTGCGAGTGGGCGGGCGCAGGAAGCGCCGCCGGCACGTGGTTCGGGGGAGGGACTGGAAGACCACGCCTCCCGGCGGAATGGCCGCGGNAGGCCGGGGGTTCGCGGCACGTGGCGGGTTCCGCCCGCCGCGCACGTGTGCGGAGCCGGGGGGCCCGGCCTGCGCTCCCCGCGGTGGGTGACTGGGTCAGGGTCTGTCGCCTTCTCCCCTTCCCGCCGCCGGCGCTCCCAGCCGACACTCTCGTTTTCGTGCAGCACCCCCGCCGCCAGTCCTCCCCCTCGTACCGCCATGGCCGACGAGCTCGACTTCACCACGGGCGATGCCGGCGCCTCCTCCACCTACCCCATGCAGTGCTCGGCACTGCGTAAGAACGGCTTCGTGGTGCTCAAGGGGCGCCCCTGCAAGATCGTGGAGATGTCCACCTCCAAGACGGGCAAGCACGGCCACGCCAAGGTGAGCGCTGCCGGCGCGGCTGTCGCACCGCCCGCAGTGTGCGCTCCTGCGGCTCCCGGCTGGCCGGCAGGGAAGGGTGTAGCGTTTCATTTGGCTCTGTGTCCCGCCTTTGCCTTTCTCGCAGCGGTGTCTCATCGCTCCAGAGCTGGCTCAAGGGGTTTCAGTCATGTAAAGCAGGAAGGATTGAAGACGGGGGATTGGTTTTTTCCTCCCAACTTTAACTCTTAACCCTTTTTTAGTAAAAAAAGGTTTTATGCTCATAGTGACAAAACCAGTTTCTGTAGTGGCAGTCGAGTAAGTTCTGGAAGGGGGGGGCTGATGAAATCACTAGGGCGTGGTTGGGTTGTGCTGTCACTACCCACCAGAACACTTCTGTGTCTGCCCATGCCGGCAGACTTTTACTGTTGCAGTGTTAGACCAGGAGTGCCCGTGCTGTGTTACATAATCCAGAACTCCGCGGACACTCGTTACTCTGTGGGCCTGCTCTGGCCCTGTTTTGCTGCCTTTGCCTCGCAGCTTCTTTCCTTATTCCAGCACTGAGAGAGGAGTGCTAGTGTCCCAGCAGGAATGTTCTTAGCCGCTGTCTGCGGCTGCAGCCATGCTGCCCAAGCAGTTGGCTCCTGCAGCTGTCCAGAGCTTGGAGGAAGACTGAAATCCCCTTTCATTTATTCAGCCACACTTTAGGCTGAGGGTATCATAGTTTAGAGATGAATCTATTACGAACACAGACTGAGGAGATTTATAAGTTTCCACAGCCTTCTGTGTTAGGGGAGTAGAGTATTTGGGTTTGTCCAAGCTAGAGTAGACCAAGCTCTTAGTTTTCTTCCCTTCTCCTCCCCTTTTCTTTAAGGCTTTTTTTGATAGATCCAAATTTCTTAAATACAGAAACAGCTCTGAGAGGGAAAGGGCCTGAGAACTGGTTCAGCTGGTCATCTTAAGCTCTAGCTGCAGCAAGCAGTGCAGCTGGCATAAAGGGAGGTGGGAGCTGCTGTGATCTCTGTGCATGACCACCTATTTTCCCCTTAACTGCCTGTTTCTTAGAACAGCTAGATCTTTAAAAAAACATATCCTTAACCACTGTGATCTCATAGCTTTCTGCTGTAAATCTACAGAAGGCAGTGGAAGATAAGAGTGGCTGGTCTTGCTCTCATGTAGGGTTTCTGTAGTGTGCTGTGAAAGGCCTCCTCTCAATGTGAGGGATGTTTTCGTACCACAAGCAGAGGGCTGAGGCACAATCTGGGATTGCACATGATCTCATAGGAAACGAGTAGAACCAGCAATACTGATGGCAGTAACATCTTGCTTCTCCAGGACCAACAGTAACTGAAGCTATTTTTCTACTCTTACAGGTCCATTTGGTTGGTATTGATATCTTCACTGGTAAAAAATATGAAGATATTTGCCCATCAACTCATAACATGGATGTTCCAAATATCAAGAGGAATGATTACCAGGTGAGTTAACAGTTGTACAAGGCTTTATACTCTTAGTACCACACATAAACTCTCTTCATCCCCAAATTTGCCTCTCAATAAAGTACTGTTGTCAGAATTAATGGGACTTGCCTGTCTAGACATGACACAGCTGAACTCATAGCATTTACTGAATTGCTAAAACTGTTGAAACTCACTGATGGAGAGCTCGTTCATGTATAAACAACCTCAGGTCAGAGTAGCAGTCTTTAAGCATGACAGGTAATAGATGTAATTCATACCATGCTTTTTTAACCTGTTGTTATAGGGCCACTTCTGGATTCTTTGTGGTGCTCGCATCCTTTTAGCACATGGAGAGAGATTTTCCTCACTGCAAGTTAATATTAGCTAAAGGAAAATCAAGATCTCGCATAACTAAATTTAAATCTAAGCATAAATTGTCATTTATAGTTTCGCTCTTACATGGGGTAGATGAATTCCCAAAACAGTCCTAAACTGCAGTTGATGTGAATTTTAACTTGCCACAGTGTTTTCTGCTACTTGTGGGGAAAGTGGCTTTAGGTGATACCAAATAGTTTTGAAGTTCCTGAACTCTGCTCTGAAATATATGTATGAAGGGAGCAACTTCTGTAATGCCTTCAGTGATATGGTTAGCTCTTAAAAGCATAGTTCAGGTTGAGCTGTAAGACATTTGCTATCTTCTCATTTCAATGGGAATAGTTCTGGTCAGGAACTGGCACACTCCCATAATCTGGAAAGCTGCAATTGCTTGACAACTTTCAGTATTTTAGCAAACAGTTTTGGTGTCTTCAGGATAGCTGATGCTATTGGAATAAAGTGTGACCAGCGAGTCTTAGGGCTTAGACCTTCCAAGAAATTCTAAGTGTTATTCTGGTGGTCTTTCTGGGATTCTAAATTTTTGGATTTACTTTTATGTGTTCCAAATTCTTCAACCTGCTCTGTCAAAACAGTCATTCTCCTTAGCCCAGGCTTTTGGTTAGGCTGAAAACAGCATTATCAAAGTGGTCCAGGGCTTGGTGGATGTTCCCTAACTTATGAGTGTTTAATGTAAATGATAGTATCTCACTGTAGAGATGCAGATATAGTAGAAGTGTATAGTTACACTTAAGTGTTTTGTACACTTTGTACAAGCAGTGCTATTGAGTGAACACCATTCCAGTTACTGTTTTTAATTCACTGATGAAAAAGCTGAACCACTGACCTGGAAGCAGTACATTTCCTAAATCACACAGATGGGGTTTCTAGTGTCTCACCTACTGGGAAGTAACCAGAAGAATTCTGTGGGTTCTTGCTAGTAGGATGCCTTTTGTTACAGTTGCCCTACCTCTCGGTCCACTGAACTTTTGTTAAAAATTAATTTAAATAAGGTTCTTAACTGTTACAGAGTACTAGAGAGTTATTGTAACAGGTAACAGTTCACTGCCTTCTGCTTACATTAAGCTACTACCTGCTGGTGACTGCTGATGTTAAACTTGTAAAAATGAACTTCTCTTTGCAGCTGATAGGCATTCAGGATGGGTATCTCTCCCTGCTGACTGAAAGTGGTGAAGTTCGTGAGGATCTAAAGTTGCCAGAAGGGGATCTTGGCAAAGAAATAGAAGGAAAGTTCAATGCCAATGAAGATGTGCAGGTAAGTAGGGAGGGCAAACAAGAACAGCTATGGTTAATCCCACTTGATGATACAATGAAGAAGTTACTGATATTGACCTCTGATATTGACCACTTGTATCTCTTTGTGAAGAATGGGTTTGAAGGGTGGGGATTGGTCCTTTGAGATGTAGGAAGGCGTTTGTATTGGAGCATTCAAAAGAGATGAGATACATATTAAAGTGTGAATGTTTGTAACTTCTAGCAGCACTTCCTGTGGCCTGGGCTGGAGCTCACCTCTGTGTCTTCTCTTCCAGATATCTGTCATAAGTGCAATGAATGAAGAATGTGCTGTAGCCATAAAGCCTTGCAAGTAAAGAAGATCACCAGGCTCGGGCAACTGCTCAGGTCTGGACAAACCACAGATCTATAAATTTGGTCCTTATTGTCACCAAAGCTCTGGCCTTCACAAGCAACCTCATTTCCTTTTTGAATTGTTAAAAAGCAGTGCTGGATTCTGGATTAGTGTTGCAGGCTAACTGGCAGTTTTCAAAATCACTGAGATTTTAATTCCTTAATTGTAACTATTTTAACATTCCTGTGGGTTTCAGCTATGGATTTCAGAAACCAATCAGGTGTTACTAGTGGATATATTTTTATTTGCTTGAGCAAAACAGTGTTTGTCTGTATGAACAGACAAAATACAGTATTCAGGGGCTTTTAGATAAGCTGGTAGGTATCTAGGATTATAAAGTGACCTAGAGCACAAATAGTATTTTTTTTTTATATCTTTAGGTAGAACTGACAATAAAAGTAGCCTTTTTTTTTTCCTTTTTTTAAAGCTTAAGTACTTTGTGGATTGGGACTCTTGCAGAACTGTAGGTGCCAATCACAACTTTTAGACCAAGAAACTCAAGTGATCAGAAATGCCAGCTGGCTTGACCAAGCCCCAGTGGCCATGTGCAACTAAACTGTATTACCTCTGTTTTCTTCTTTGCCAACTTGTTGGCTTATTGTAACGATAAAATGGTTTAAAAAAAAAAAAAGCCTACCTGTGGTTTAGGCAGGCCGTTGGAATATTGAGTAGATAAGACATAGATAGGTCAAGGGGACACAAAGGTGAGAATGGATGTTAAAGCTATAGACTTTCACTCGAGGCCTTTGTCAGACTTGAAAAATAAAATAGAAAAATGCAGTTCAATTGCTTTCCTTTATTATATTTATCTTAAACTATAAAAGGGTGACAAACTCCATGGGAATCTGTTGCAGTGCTTCCAGCTTTAGGTTTTAACCTTCAGGTTCAGACCATATTTTTGTAGCACAGGGACCACACATTTTTCAGAAAGTGGGACAAACTGTAGCATTGAGCCTAAACTAAATGCATGTGATTCTTTTTTTAAAAAAATAAAACTATTGTATTTTCAAAACATAAACTTGACAGACAATACCGAACAACCATGGCTTCACTATAAAAGTAAATAACTTGTTACCTAGTTAGGGAAGATGGCTCCTGTCCTGGGGAGTTCTGAGTCATAGCAACATGCATGCATGCCTCTATTTAGTAGCATAACAAGGCTTCACAGCAATAGTTATGGAAGGATAATTAGCCTGCTCCTGTCTAAAGTGTTCAACTTGAATTTTAAGAGTTGGTGACTCTTGATGAGTCGGGAAACTTCCTTAGTCCATGGCTCGGACCTCTCTTCGTAGTTGATAAATTGTTTCATGAACTTGCCTTAATGCTCAGTGGCTGATGGAGGATGACACAGAAGCTGCCCCAGACAGCACGCACAATTCACACTACTCAGCAGCCAGAGTTGGACTTCATGCTGCTCTTAACTGCTTAAAATACTTTCAGCTTCATAGTTTGTACTCTCTAGTCCCTGAAGGGCTCATGGCAACTGTCCTGAGCTGCCCTTGGCAACACTTGGGCAGGGCTTAGCAAACCTTGGAGGTGTAATGCACGTGGCAAAAGCACGCACTGTCCACAGACTTCCCACACTAGGGAGAGCAGTACCAGTGAAGGTAAAGACAGCAATAAATACACTCTGGTAATAAAGCACAGCTACCTGGGACACCTGACAGAGGTAGGACCTGCCACATGCTCTTGCCTAGCACAAAACATGTTGCAGGTGAATTATATAAATAGCACCTTGACTGAAATGGAAAAGCTGCTTTTAAAAGAAGCTCTATATTGAAATGCTTCCAGAATAGTTCTGAAGTGGATGAGGAATAGTTCAGGCTAGTCTGCACTGTGCTCCCTTCTGCCTCTCCATCAAGCTGGTACCTGGAAGTCAGGCTTTGTTGGCTTTGGAGGTGACTGTAACCATTGCTGATGATGCTGACAGCAAGCTGAGCTGTGTGGTGTCACATGGAAAGTCACAGGTCGCTATGTCAAGCTAATGCAAGTTCTATCACCATATTACAGATACTTCCAATATGCTTGAAAACTACAAGACTTGAATTTGTCCTTGCTCTGGTAGTGCTTAAGTCTATTTTCAGGTTCCTGCCTGTACTCTAAAACCTTGTTGGAAGGCAGGGACCTGATGTTACTGGCCCGCAGTCTGAGCAGTCTCAGTAAGCTCTCAGGGACCAGGGCTGGTTTAAGCCCTGTTCCTACAAGCGGAGTCCTGGCCTGACTGGAGTTTTCAGGTACTACGGCAATCTAACCATAGAGGTTTCATGACCTCCAGCTTGCTGGAAGAGCCCTCCTTGGGACTTTCAGTTGTCCTTCTATTGCAACCTTCAGTTCTGCAAGATTTAAATGATTAAGTACTTCATTATAGGTTTGTTCTTATATACTTAGTTGTCTTTGTGAAGCACTTCAGACACCATGGAAGTGCAGACCATCATGCATGAAGTTTCCCATAGATACATAAGCATGTCTTAAAGCATAATCTCCAAGATTTTAAGTAAGGTTAAAAGTTGCTTCTAAATTAAAACATGTATTTGAGGCTTTTTTTTTTCCAAAGTAAGACGTTTCAGTTTCCTGTCAGAATCGTTGCAACAAACTTTGTGATCAGTAGTCCATAGAGATGTGTATTTTTAATATCCATAACCAAGTGCTTAGGGAAGTTCTCCTTTCATAGCTTTACTTTAAAACAAATCTTACCGGTGTATTTGTTCTGTATTACTGTCATAAGACTTAAATTGTGTCAAAACCATTAACTTATAGCTGATGGCAATTGCTTAGAGTAAAGCCTGTGAACACAGGGAGGTGGTGAGAGGTATTTCCACTCCAAATAATGCTTTTTTTTATGGCTCCTGTTTGTTGAGTTTCTCTTACTACTTCACACAATTAGAAAGACTGCAGTGTTTCCTGCCTCAAATGTCGGCAAATAATACTTTGAGAATTCAATAGATCCTTCTAATTTTTTGCTTATAATGGTGGTTTTTCAACTGGGCTCTTGCTGGTTGAGCCATGTTCTCAGGGCTGTTTTTTTTTAAGCTGAAGTTCATTGTTTCTCTTGCAGGTTTTTCTAATCCAAAGTGTACCCAGAAACGGTGCACGGTCTGTAGTTTCACAATACAGATAATTTTACATAATCTGTAAAGAAGTCAAGCTTGTTGACAGTTCTAACTCTTATGGTTACTGCAGGTCAGTCTCACAGAATTCAAAATTCAATAAATCCCACTATTTCTTTCTTTTTTTTTTTTTTGGGTTGAGTAATTAGAATGTAGTTTGTTACAGTAGAACTAAACTTCAGGCTATAAAGAGACCTTGTTCAGGATATTTCGAGTATCCGCTGGGAATGTTCTGAAGGTGTGGATCCTGGAGTGATCGGCAGCTCAGCACGAGGTGGTCGGAGGCTCTCCAGCACCTGCACTGTGGCCCTGCAGTATTTGGCATCCGAGAGTGACTTGGTTTGCTGAACTCCAAGGAAATGTTTGCTGTGCTTTGCTGTATCGCAGAACCCCTTTTGTCCTGTGCTGTGTGTTGTAAGCAAACCCGGCTACTGCGGCTCCCGGGCCGCGATGGCCACCACGGCTTTTACTGCTCGTGGGACAAACCCTGTAACTGGCTCGAGCCGGGCGCCGCAGCAGCTCCGGTGTCTGCTTGGGAAGCTCTGTTACTGTTCTCAACACCGTGGAAACGATCAGGGGAAAGATTTGTACGTGTGTGTGTGTTTTGCTCCAGAAATAATAAAGGTGTCAGTGCTGTGGGGAGATGGTGCTGATTACAGTGACGGGAGCGCGGTGGGGCTGCCAAGGGACTTCGCGGTCACTTCCAGGGGTGGGGGGACGGGCGGTTGCGGTTGGTGCGGGAGGAAGAAAGCGTGCGGCCGCGTCCCCTCCCGCGGGAATAACGCCGGGAAATTCCACACGGGATGCGGTTCCCAGGGCCGCCATCTTGCCGGGAGCGCCGGCGCCTCCCGGCGTGCCCCGCGCGCCGGCGCGGTGACGTCATGCGCGGGTATAAAAGCGCGGCGTGGCCGGCCGCACTTCCTTTCTGCGGGAGCGGCCCGGCGGGATCGTCATGGCGCCGGTGAGAGTGGGAGGGAGGCGGCGGCGGGGCCGGCTGGGGGAGACGCGGGGCTGGTGAGGAGCCGGAGGCCTTCCCGCTACGAGCGGGGCTTTCCCGAGAGTGCTTCGTGTGGGGGGCGGCCGGGCCGGGCCAAGCCAAGCCGGCTGCAGTGAGCCGCGCTGACCGGGAGGTGGCGCGCCCGCTGCCATGTGTGTCCCCCCTTGGGTCGGATAAAAGTTTTCTACGGCGCGGTTTGTTAATGGTGAGAAATGCTTTGGTGTTTTAGCAAAAGGACCGAAAATCCAAAAAGTCAACCTGGAAGTTTTGCCTTGACCTGACCCATCCTGTGGAAGATGGAATCTTTGATTCCGGGAATTTTGTAAGTCGTGCTTTTGCTCATACTTTTGACCCATAGTATAATAAAAGCCTTAGTGCAGTAACTGAGTTACAGTTGAAAAGCAGCATTCTCAGTGAGTTTAATCATCAGCTGTTCTTTAAAATAGTGTCATTTAAAATAAAAACAAAACTTAGATTATAGCGTGCTTCATACCTGCCCATAAAAAGAGCTGTTTTAAATTAATTTTTGCTTTAGCACGGGTTTTTTTTTAATAATTGCTTGCTGTAAAATATTTTTGTGCTCTAAATACTTCTGTCAGGACATAAGTGAATGGTGGTTTTTAATGTTGCTTCCTGACTAGGGTCCCTTCCCTAGTCCATACCTAGGGTGCCATTCCCTAGTGTTCTGTTTCTTTAATGTTGAAACAGGAACAGTTCCTAAAGGAGAAGGTTAAGGTCAATGGGAAAACTGGAAACTTGGGCAACACCGTTCACATTGAACGTCTGAAGAACAAGATCACAGTGACATCTGAGAAGCAGTTTTCTAAAAGGTTGGTGTGGGTGTCATTCTGTTGTGTTTGTGGGGTTTGAACTGTGGGATGTTGAACATTAAACCAGAGTCATTTAGCTTGGGAAAGATCTTCACAATAATCAAGTCCAGCCATAAACCTGACCCTGCCAAATCCACCACTAAACCATGTCCCATAAATGCACATTAATATTCAGCTCTTGCCTGCAAAACGAATTCCAGTTAGTGCACTTCTGATATTTGGAGAGCTGTTAGCTCTAACCTTCATAGCACTTGTAAATATTAGTGAAACATGTAATTAAAATAGACTTATTGTATCAGATATTTAAAAATCGGTGTTTAAAACTAAAGACTTGGTTGCTAATTAATGTTGACTTTAAGCATATTAATAGAGATACTTCATATAGGTCCTTAGAAGTATATCGGGGGAGGTGGATCTTTAAAATAACACAGAATTAGCATCATGGGTGGCTGTTTGATTATTTATTTAATTATATTATAATGATATGGGTTGTTGAAAATAAACTCTTAAAGCCAAAAGAAGCCTTAAACTGTTCAGGTTGTTAGGACACACAAGAGCTGAGGGCACTGATGAGAGGCACAGATCCTTCCCTGCATCCCCCCTTTGTTTGCTGATACAGGTACAGCAGAATCTGTTACGTTAGACCAAGGTTTAGAACCAGTTACCAATGCTTTCTGGTTACTTGCGTTTTACTATGTAGTCAAATGAATAATAAATTCCTACATATCTGCAGTGAAAATGCACTTTTATTGCCATTTATAGTGAAAATTTTCTGTTTCTGGATATTATTATGGTGGTATTACTCTGCTCAAGACATTGTCTTGGCTGGAGTGCAGACAGCAGCCGGGGTTGTCCAGTGGGAAGCTTCTAATGTGAAATTGCTGTTTTTCAGGTACCTGAAATACCTCACCAAGAAGTACCTCAAGAAGAACAACCTGCGGGACTGGCTCCGCGTCGTCGCGTCCGACAAGGAGACGTATGAGCTGCGCTACTTCCAGATCAGCCAGGATGAGGAGGGATCCGAGTCCGAGGAATGACTGAACCTTGCCTTTGTGCTCAGTGCAGAGTACAAAAGACTAGAACATCTATTTATAGGAACACTTTAACTTATTGGTGAATAAAGATCTTGTACCCTGTTGGACAGAGCACGGTTGGTTTTCTGGTATTTTTCTTACATTCTAATTAGAAAACAGTACCGGGAAATGTTTGATTTGCAATTTTCCTTCCACTGCCAGGAATCAGCTGTTCAGTTGGTGCCAGTGAAAGTCTCAGTAGGAAAAAGATAAGCCCTTTGCCCAGTACAGTTTAATCAATTTTTAATCATATTGGTACAAATAGTTCTAGAGCTTGTTGTGACTGAAAGTACCTGCTCCTTCTGTGAGTTTATGTGAAGGTAATGGCAAAATATTTAATACAAGTTTAATTCTAGTTATTTTTGCTTAAAAGTAGGCTTCCAGATGGTAAGTATTTTTTTTCTGTGTGATACATCTCATTCCTTAATTGGTTGTGGTATTCCTGTGTGTAACCAAAAGCCAAACTCTGGAGGACAGCAAAGATTTGATAGGGTTATATTAGATAGGTAAATAATAGGAGATGGAGACAAACCTGATTACCAGCAACCAGCTAAAACATCTTAAGGAAAGGACTGAGATGTCCTTCAATATGGACAGTGCCTGAACCCCATAAAATCTATACAGATGTTTCACCCTTTAATGGTATATTTTAAACGTTGCATTTGACTTCTGGGATTATTTCTTTAAAACAGGTATTTCTCTAGTACAAGTGGGGAGCTCTTCACTGAGACAAATAATTCCATAATTATGAGCTAGTTCTTCATATAATATCAAGAGAGATTGGTGTTTTCATTATGAAAAAAGTATTTGTGAGACTGCAACTACAATAACTTGCATGTAGATGCATTTCAGTGCCATATAGTGATTAATCAGAATATTTGCTCAGGTTCCACTGTGCTGGTGAACTCTGGAATAAGTAATGCCATACTAACTCAATATCGTAAACCAGGGATACATCTAAACTCTGATAATGAACTTTGTGCTTGAACAGGTCTGGTAGTTGAGGCTGAAGTATGAACACTAAATTTTGTTTGATCTGATTATTTTTTTTTTAATGATGTCATTGTTTTTGCTGGCAAACCTCTGGGAGAGAATTTAGAGACTTGACAAAGCACAGAACAATGCATTACAGTCAAATGATGATACCCACTTTTGCTACCTAAATCTAAATGAGAATTACAAAAAGGGAGATTATTTTGTCGACAGACTTTTGGGTATCATTTGTCATTTTCCAATGCACTTGAGCAGCTGTTCCTGGCCCAGGGAGAGGAGAATAAGCAGCAGTGGAGTAACAGCCACTTGTACCACGTCTGCCTCACTGGTTGTTTTATTTTGCTGCTTCAGAGGTAGCAAAAGGAAGGGAGCATTGTGTGTAACTGGCTGCAAGACAGGATGTGTTGGACTTCATATGCTTCAGTGGAAATAAAACAGCACAAGTCCTGCTCCAGTCTAGGGCACTGGGTAGTGCTGCCTTGGAATTTCCCATTGGGGGAAAACCATGCATGGTGAAGCAACAATTAAGGGTGGTTTTATTTTTCTGATCATCCCAAAGATCACTTATGCTGTTACAAAACATTTACAGTACCAGTAATTAATACTGTGTCGAACAAGCCACATTTTTCATGGTAAAGCAAGTATTTTTAAAACTAATCTGTTTCCTTTGCTGCCTGAAGTTAAGCAAAGGGCCTGACTTTACAGTTCCATTTCAAAACCCAGCCCCACCTGATGTTTCAGAGCTGTGCTTTTATGTGACAACATATCCTTTACACCACACTGACACAACAAACCTGTTGTGATTAAATGGAACAAGCACCAACAAAAATCGGAGCTAATGGGATCACGCTGCCTTGTTATTCTTCCTTTCAAAGCAGGCTGGCAGCCACGTGTGTGGTTGTACAGCCTAGCAGACAGATTGTCACCAGTCAGAGGAAAACAAGGCCTGGGATTGCAAGAAAAAGCAACTTATTTTAGAGCTGGGTTTGGAGGAAAACCTCCCAAGTGCTCCTGCAGGTTTGTATTACTCCCCGAGTTTAACTGCAGTGAGGATGGAGGGCAAGAATTCCTTATTCAAATGCTTGAAAATGTTGAACTTTGAAAAAGCAGAATTCTGATAACAGCTGTGGATCTAGAGTACTTAATAAATTTAGTAAAATTTCCCTGTAGATCCAGCCAGGCATTTTTGTTTTGCTGCCCAAGCTCCCCTGGGCATACCCGGCCCTTATCATCAGCGTGGATGCTGTTACAGCTCTTCTGCAGGTACCAGGTCATGGTGCATGTATGTATTAGGCACAGAAACCACAAAAGGGGGTTTTAAATCTAAATGGAGCTTTTACAATATGATTGGTGGGGAAAACCAGCTGGAGTCTATAGATGAGACACTGACTCCAAGTAACGCTTCAGAAAAATGGTGATTCTTCCATAATTTCATGTGTTTTTGCAGCTGAAGTGGCCAGGTGTGATGCAGGTGGCAGGCAAGAAACAGAGCCTGTAATTGTTCAAATGTAAATGTATGCAAATTACCCAGATTAGAGTTGAAGCAACGTGTTTTAAAAGCCAGAGGTCAGTGTTTCTATGATTTTAGGCGGGCAATAACTCAGCCAGGTACCTGCTTTGCCAATTGTTTCTTTCCAACAGAATCTGCTGTAAAATCACCAGTTTTGTTCATGTTTATTTTGGAAGTTAAAAGATCCCAAACAGTTTGATCGGGCACAGGGTTGACTGTTGGAATTTTCCATGTTTAGTGCTGGACAAGAGCCCAGAAAAGCCCTGCTCATTGTAGTGCTGGGCTCTCCTCAGAGCTGTAGGGATGTGCTCCTGTGTCAACCACAGGATGAAGCTGTTGGGAAAAATAATGCACCCAGAGCATGGAGACTGCACAGGAGACAGGAGCTACTGCCAAGTTTGGTGGCCACAGAAACGCACCAGGCTCAGAGGACACTCAGGCTGTTTTAGGATTTCCAGAAGGGCTAAGTACAAAACCCAGCAGGAGTGAGTGCTCCAGGAGCACCACTTTGCCTCCACCCAGCTGAGAGCCCTGGTCCATCAAGCCAGAGGTTTAATTTGGGAAGAGGAATCATCATTGCCAAGCACCAATGGCACTGGCGGCACAGCAGATGGGGCAGGGCCAGCACCTGCCAGCTCAGGAGGGCAATGGCACCACAACTTTTACAAGGCTTTAATACAGCCGAGATCCTTACATAAATATATTTTATAAATATATATAAATAAAAGATCAGATATGTCCTTCCCTTTTTCAGTAGTTTTCCTCTTCATTTCTCAAAAAATGTTTTCGCTGCTGTCTTCCAAATGAAATCAGTTTATGAGAGACATCCCACACGTGTAAAATTCTGATGTCTATCAAATAAGAAACAGATTTTAAGCACAAGTGGCTGTTGCCAGAGCAGCAGTAGCAGCACCACATAGGCTATTTATGTGTGAGCATACAGAGATATTATTTTCCTGCACCGCCAGTCTTTTATCACTTTTGCTGCAGCAAAACTCTCACTGTCTTTCATTAAAAAAAGAGCAACAAACCCCACAAGATTTCACCAATTTTAAGCATCAGTAGTAAAGTTACTTCTAATGTATCTGTATGCTTTCTGTCTGCTTGCCCTCCAATAACCCCATCAGAAAACAGCTTCATTAAATATCCAGAAATAGTAATGTCAGAAATAAAGAGGTAAATAATAGCAGAAAATAGCTGAAAAATTTATTGTTTACAATATACTCAGCATGTGGCAGGTATTAAAGGAGGTGCAGACTCAACACTGTCACATAATATCAGGACAAAGTAATTAGAAACAGAGAGGCCCATGGAAAAATAAATACTCAATAATAGCTTGGATGTACCCAGCAGCAGGAAATGAGCTTCAGTGGTGGAGAGATCTGATTACACCAAATATAGACAAAAATAAGGAGCAATTGTTTCTTTTTACAAAAACAAAGCAAAGGGTCCTTATTGGGCAGATCAGAAGGGATCAAGTTGCCTCCTCATTTTGTATACATGTGAGTATAATATTTACAGACACTCTACACAGGTATCTATTTTATTTTTCCACTATTGGAGGGCTCTGGGGCTGTCCTGGTGGGGCTTGGCAGGGATTCACGTCAGCACCATCCTATTGCAGCAACTAAATCCACCCAGCCCATCCTGCTGCCTGCGACTGCTGCCCTGCAGACACAGGAGTAATTCAGTTTCTGTGGGGTGTGCATTTTTGGCAGTGTGCTGGCATGAAGCCCCTTTTAGGCTTGCCTTGGCACTGTTGGCACTGTTGGCACTTGTCTGCTGTTTGAGCCCTAACTCACCCTGGGGCAATGCTGGCTGGGAGGAGTGGCCTGGGATAACTGGGACAGTGGCTATAACATCCCCCAAACTGGATGCAGCTGGATCCCATGAAGTCTTCGTGGAGGAGATTGGGGGATTGATTCCAAGGAGGTTTCTGTGACCACTCTGAGCCTGGAAACTGCCCTGAGCAGAATTTTGTACATGAATCCCTTTGGTCTGGGCATAAATAAGCTCACAAAAGGAGCCAACAGCCAGTAAAGACTTTTCCATTGCTGACCATCCATTCTGGATTAAAATGAGAAATTAGGAGAGAAATGCTTTAATAGATTATTAACAAATTTATTTTTTAAAAATTAATATAGCTTAACATATCAAGGCAGTTCAAACACCCCATTCCAGCAAGCATTTAAGGATTATTTAAGCCTCGCATTCATTATATTGTTTTTGCTGGGTTTAGTGGGGATTTTAGATGGGAACATGGGACAACAGGATTTTTTTTCAGTGGGCACTGTGGCTCAATCACCACACTGATGTTCCCTGCACACCAACAGGATGCTCTGAGCCCAACCTCCAGGTGCCAAAGCTCGCAACAGCATCAGCATCTTCTTAATCGCTGGAGCAGGGGAGAGGGAGAGGACAGAAGGCACTGAATTATAAACACAGCAAAGTGCACAAACAGCAGAATTGAAAGCAAATAGCTAAAACTCTTCAGTTTGATCCAGAAGAGTAAGATGCTTCTGGGACCTATGCTGCCACAGAGTAGGGCTGGGGAGACCCCAGTTATCCCCCACTTCTTGTCCAGGACAGATAAGGGAGTGTTCAGCCTTCCCTGTTCTCAACCTGATAACATTTTCCAGCAAAACTGCATTAATCAGTCTTCCTCCTTCCAGCTCATTTAGAAATTATTTACACTGTTGGCAGATAAGGGTGCTGAGATAGAAGTGGTTTTGCTGACACAACAGGCTGGGAGCCATAAAGCCTCTGTGCTTCTGCCCCAGCATCTGTTCCAGGGCTCTTCCTCCTGCCCCAGCCTGCCGTGTGAGACCCCCAGGGTGTAAAGACCCTCCCCATGTCTCCAGTGCAATGGGGCACAGTGTGGGGCTGGCAGGAATAACTTGCAGAGCCTGCAGGTGGGCAGCAAGGGGCAGCTGAACTGGGGTGAGGAGCCTGGAGCCCATGGAAGGATAAATTGTCTATAAATATGTGTAATTCCCAGGGAAAGTGCCTCTCAAGAGAAGAGGTCACAGCAGCAGGTGCTGACAGTGCTGCCCCCCATCTGAGCTTGCACTAAATACTCAAGTTCCAAACTCCATTAGGATATCTCCATAATTACACACTGCAGCCACAGAAGTGAAACTGAATATTTGGTGTCAATCCTGAGCACCAGGGTCTGGGATGAGCTGGATGGCCCTTGGAGGTTAGCAGGGAGAGGAAATCTGCTTATTTTCAGTGTCTTCTGACCTTCAAATCCACCCTGGAAAGCTCAGGAGGCTCTTTTCCTCTCCCCCCAAACACAATAAAGAGGCACAATACAACCAATGTTTTTGCAGGTGCAGAATTATCTGTTGGGAGAGCAAACTGTAGAGATTGTGACATAAAGCTGCGACTTTCCTGCTCACCTTTAGCAGGAAGTCTGTTTCCCACATCAGCCCAGTAACCCAAAAAAAAAAAAAAAATCAAAGCCCATGAAACCAGAAACCAAGGAAAACCCTGGTCTTTTTTCCCAGTGTATTTTGGGGCTCTTGTCTGTCAGTGCTATTGGCAGAGGTGTCTCCCTGCCTCAGCTCTGATACTCTTTGCCAGGGTGGGATTGCTGGACCAGTGCAGAAAGAAATCTCTGGGGAGGTTTTTGCTTGCAGGTCAAGAAACTGCTGCTGTTGCTTGCCTGTTTCCTCTGGGTGTTTTGTATTGCACACAGCCAAGTAAAAAGCGTTATGATTAAAGGAGTGTTTATGTGTGCTGTCCTGAGCTTTGCTAAGCCCCAGAAGCAGCTGGGATGCCCAATTCCCTTAAAAACAAATGGCACTCCTGTGCCAGCCCTTTCACGATAGTTTTACAAATAGACCTTAGAGATATGAGCTCAAAAAATGAGTCTTCCAGGGCAGCTACATCCAGCACTGTTACTCAATGATGTGAGGGAAGATATGAGTCAGAATCAGTGCTGCCATTAGGCCAGGATTGGACTGACAGAGTGAACACAGGGTGCAATCAAAGTCCTTCCCAGTTTGCCCATTTTTGACAGTCTTGTTTGCAGGGAAATGCCTTGCTGAAACCCAAGAGCTGCTGCAACATCATCATGCCACCCTGGGTCTGGGCTGCAAATGGAGCAGCGTGGTGGTGAGCTGGTCACAAACATTCCATGAGCTCTTGCTCAAGTGCTGGAGGCAATAATACCCAAGCAATGCACTTGGAGAGCTCCAGTGGGCAACCCACAGGAGGCAGCAATTTACCCAGTTCTTTACCCAAGACCTGGGACAGCTCTGTGGTTTATTCCTTTAATTTGAAATTCGCTGCATGAGTGTTTATCTGGACTTGGAAGCAGAGGTTAAGCAATGCTGCACTGATTTTTCATAAAACTTCCCCAGGGGGTGACAACATATCAGATCCATTGCTCATGCCAGAGAGAGATAACAGGAGAGCTCGCTTCCAAAAAGGAAATACAGCAGCAA
This sequence comes from Toxostoma redivivum, assembly GCA_013397375.1. NCBI lineage: Eukaryota > Metazoa > Chordata > Aves > Passeriformes > Mimidae > Toxostoma > Toxostoma redivivum. Next base: position 1,230,330 of record VXBI01002031.1, on the reverse strand, counting down.
ACTCCATCTCAGCTGCACAAGGGAAAGATCAAGGCAGAAGAGCATATTTTGCCCCAAATAACTGTAGCTATGTTCTGCCCAGGACCCCCCACTGCAGGCAGGACATGACCCAAATGGCCCAGCTCCAGCCTGGATGTCCAGCAGCAGCCAGAGGCTGATGGTCCAGGCTGGATTGTGTGAATCAGGATTATTTTATGTTCTGTGTCACAGTCTTGAAAGTAATTGGAAATCTGAGTTGAGTAATTAAAAGTTCTAAGGTGAATTCAGGATTATGGAAAAGAGCTGCTGCCCCAGGTGTTGCACAACATTCCAGCTGGTGCACAATTCAGCTGCATTCCTTATCCATAACCAATTTTACCAATTTTACATTTCCCTGGGTATTTTTCTCAATGAACTTCAAGAATCAACATGTTAGCATGCTCATGCACATTCACATCCACTTGTACTTTCAGATTCCTCCTTTGTTCCTTTGGAAGGCAGTGCATTAATGTCACCATTTAGGTACTATTTACAGTACCCTGAAGACCAAAAATTGAAGCTAAAATGCTTGAAGACCCTACTAGCAATGTGATTCACTGCAGATGCAAAACAGCAACCAAGTAGACAAGTGAGAAGCAGAGTTGGGATGCAAGTCAGCATCCACAACATGGGATGTGGGTCTGTCTATTGGCTGTGACAGCCTTGGCTGACACAGGCAGAGCCACAATTACCTCATGCCAAGCTGTTATAAACATGGAATCATCTGGAAGAGATGATTTAGGAAAGTTAGATCCCAAGTGAAGTTGGAAACTTGTAGTCTTGATCTGAGAAAAAAGCTCACGGAGAATAGGCTGATGGGATGCTCCAAATCACTTGCTGAAGTAGCTGCCCAAAATTATTACATTTATGTGAAAGGGCACACTTAGCACAGCCCAGGAGCAAACAGTGGATCTCCAGGAACAAGAGTTGGGGGTAATTGTTGCCAGACTAGTTCTTGGTCGATTAGCCAAAATAAAAATATTCTTTAAAAACCCATTGATTTGGGTAAAATGTTTGCTAGGTCTGGAAGATTTTCTCCCATATCTGTTTCCATTAGCACTTTATCTCAATGACTGGAAATGAGTATATTTCCTACAATTTTAAGGACCCAGCAGACATGGGACTGAAGGTGACTCCTGGGAGCAAAGAAAAGAATTGTGACCCAGAGAGGCTGCTCTGACTCCAGCTACATCCTGGCCATCTGCTAGACTCAAATACGCAGCCAGAACAATGCATGGGGATTTTGTTGTCCTGTCTGGCAGACTACATGCCTTGAAAAAGCCACAATCAGGTCACACCAGTTCAGTTTGTCACCTCTCCAGCACAGACAGACCTGCTGCCATTCTGTGCCAGCTGCTGCCCAAAGGGGAGACAAATGCCAGAAGAAGCTTCATCACTTCCTGAGGCAGTTTTTGCATCCCTGCTGTTTGTTCACAGCCCCAGGAACAAGATTTTCACATGACAGTGACAACAAGCAGCCCTGGCTGGTGGGCAGCAGCCTCGAGGGCAGCACTCATTGGCTCTGTGGAGGACAAATTCTTGACTCTACCCACCCCAAAGTGGTGCTGAGGCTTCCTCACACAGATCCATGGGGGAGCTGTGTCCAGCAAACACCATCACATCCAGCTGGAAGCTTCTGGTTCCCCAAAGTCAGGGAAGATCCATCAAGAAACCGCCTTGGCTTTGTTATGGGAAAAAAACTCACCAGCATCTTTTGTTCACAGTAGGGGTATCCAAAATATCATAATTTAATGGAAGAGATGAAAGAAATTCTTCCCTGTGAGGGTGGTGAGCCCTGGCACAGGGCTGCCAGAGAAGCTGTGGCTGCCCCTGGATCCCTGGAAGTGTCCAAGGCTGGATTGGACAGGGCTTGGAGCAGCCTGGGACAGTGGAAAGTGTCCCTGCCCGTGGCTGGAACAAGATGATCTTGAAGGTCCCTTCCAACCCAAACCTCTCTAGGATTCTATGATTTTACTCTCATGCATCTCTCCTTTGATCCTGAATCAGAAGAACCAGGACAAATGAAACAAAGCCGATCTCCAAACAGATGAAATTTCCTAATGACTCCCTTCAAGGTCTCCGCCAGCACAATTTAGATGGATGCATCAACACCTACAAACTAAAATGCACTGTGAATTAAGAAGCATTGCCCTGATGAGGGAATATTTGCTGTAATTTGTTTTGCAGGCACTTAGCAAAAACAGAATAAGAAGAAATGGGGAGGGCACCCGACAAAGTAATATGAAAATGGAGGCTCTGGCAGCCTCTGAAATGCACACTTTTAATGCAATTAGAGCATGGAGCAGATGAAGGACTCTGGACACAAAGTAGCCAAACTCTAGTTTTGCTTTTTTCACACTGCTGCAGGTCTGAGCACAACCTGTTCCACAAGTGACTGGAAAATACATTACAGCTGTGAGGAAAATGGATTTTTCTTTTCTTCTAAACCTACTGTGAAATATGAATTGGGAATTCATTAGCTATGAGCTGCTGCAAAGTAACATTGTTCTTAAAATATTCTTCTGGCTCTAGAGGACCTTGGTTAACTGCAGACAGAGAACAGGGGTGTTTCATTTCATAAAGTGTCCTGGGAAGGATCATTAGAAATTACTTACAGACTCCTTCAGAGGCTTTTTAATTTCCATTTGCAGACTCTAAGTGATGACAAAGCAGAAAGGCTTTAAGCTGGAGGAGGGTAGATTTATATTAGATATTGGGAGGAAGTTCTTCCCAGTGTGGATGGGGAGGCCCTGGCACAGGGTGCCCAGAGAAGCTGTGGCTGCCCCTGGATCCCTGGAAGTGTCCAAGGCTGTGTTGGATGGGGCTTGGAGAAACCTGGTCCGGTGGAAAGTGTCCCTGCCCATCGCAGGGAGCTGGAACTGGATGAGCTTTAAAGTCTCTTCAAACCCAAACCATTTTCTGATTCCATGTGAACAGTGAATCTGCAGCTGTTGAGTGGTGAAGGAGAGGGTGGCGCAGGCTCTGCTGCTCACAGAGACAGGAGTGAAGAGCATTGGGCAAACAGGCTGTGGCTGTGGTTTGTCCATGTCCCAACACACTCCTGTAGGATGCTCAACAGCTTTGGACCAAGCAGCACCAGTCCTTGGGACCTGCTCAGGTTCCTGCAGGTCCACCCAAAGCCCATTCAAGGACAGGCACAGCTGGGACACTGTCACAGCTGTGGGGCCATTGCCCCAGATGTGTATGCCCAGCTGGGCTGGGCTCCATCACTGCAACATCTGAGCAAGGTTCTGGAGGTAGTGGGACCACCAAGATCCACCAGTGGTGGACATAAGCAGCAGGGGTGGGTGGATGTCCTGAAATTTTAAAGCCTTCTTGGTAGTGGAAGAGTTTGATTTCCATGGCCTCAGCAATATTGGATATCCTGGCAAGAAATCACTCACCATGCTGAAGGCTACATTTCAACAAATGAGGAACAGTCCTGCTCCTCCAAGGTCTGCTCAGAGAACAGTGTGAGCCACTGAAGGTGGCTATACATGTCTCTACATCTCTCTGCTCTGCCCAAAACTGGGGTATGCTCTGCCTTTGTGGTCAGGTCCCAGCTGTGCTTTGATTCCAAAATGCCCAGGAGGACCAGGCCAGGCTTTGGCTCAGTGGGGTCTTATCCAGAGAGCCCAGGGGATGTGGTGGGCAGGCTTCCAACACCATCATCCAGCTCCAGTTCAACAGCCATGCCATGAAAGTGGATCCTGCAGGAGTAACTCTACACCACCAGAGTGGGAGCAGTTTTTGAAGTCAGCACTTATCACCTCAGTCCATCACCCGCACAATTAAACCTTTCTTCCCCCACAAAACAGCAGATGCCAACACAAATAGCACAACCCCCCTGATTTCCAGCTAATCACTGAACAAACTCACTACAAAGGTGACCCCAAGCCCTTGGGGAGCAGAGTGGGGACAGAGATGCCTGGGGGATCTCAGAGGGGGAAGTCTGTGCTTGGGAATGGCTGTGCTGTGCTCTGCAAGGGAAGGGAAACAGTGGCTGTCCCCACTGACACAGGCAAAGGTCCTCTGGTGGTCCCCTGCCTGGCCTGCCTCCCTCCCACCACTCTTCTAACAGGTTTTGAGCCCATTTGCCAGCATTGTTCCACATTTGGCATGGCAGTGATGGTCTCAGAGTGCTGCATTTGCTCAGGTTTCAAAAAAGTGAAGGCACAGGCAAGGAAATGGAGAGAGGCAAGAGCACCTCCTGCCTGAGGTCCCTGATGGCACTGGGGACCCATGGGGACCTGGGCAAGGAGAGGTGGCAGGGCAGGACAGAGACCCATGGAACCAGGCAGAGCAAGCTGCCAGCTTGTCTGCTCATGGAACAATTGATTTTCAAGGGCTTTGAACGAAAACTTTGAGGAGTAACACGATGGTTTTACAAGTACCTCAAAGAGGAGCTGAAATCTCCTTTCTCCTGGCTGCAGGCACTTTGATTTTCCTTGAGGTTTAGAGGCCAAATATCTTCAATGTCCAGAACCTCTTGACAAGCAAGAAGCCACGGGCTGGGAAAAAGAAATGTGTGAGGTCTTCTTCAAAGCCAGAAATATCTTAAAAGCTGTAAAGACAAGATCTTCTTGAACAAAAGAGTCACTCCCACCTCCACTCTCACTTACCTGACCTTTACACTTGTCTGGAGAGCTGATAAAATTCACATGACAAGATATGCCTGAAGAAAAATCCTTGCTTGCAGGTTTTTGGTAGAAAAAATATGCTTCCCCTCCAAAAATTTTGAAGCCAACCAATTAAAAAGAGGTTTCAAAAGAATACAAAAGCTATTTGAATTTTGGTTTGTCCATTTCATTCCAAAAGGAAAATATCTAAGTAAGATATTAACACCTATCAGTATGGATATTTATTTCTGCTGGCATGGTACCTTCATGCCAGTCATTTGAAAGTGGTGAGAAAAGTGAGAGCCTGAAAGGAAGAACTGACAGCAGATAACAATAAAAAAACAACAATCACTTTTTCTTTTTTTTTTCCTCTGGAACTGACATTTTCCTGTGGAAATGTGAAATGAAAAATGTCTTGTTCACTGGGGAAGCAACTCAAGACAGGCAGTCCCTGCCAGGGATCCATCCCACCTGCCCTGGAGCAGAGCAGGTAGAGGTGAGCCGAGCGCTCTGATGCTCAGCCACCCAGCCCAGCTCTGCTGCCTCTCTATCCCTTTTATCTTCCTATTTTTCTTCCTATTTCTACCACTTGCCTGGGGCTCTCCTCCCAGGAGAGCTGGTATTTTCCAGCAGCATGCTGATAGCTATTAAAGTCCCACCAGGCATCCCTGCCAGGAGCCATCAGGGATGCTCCAGCGCCAGGACCATCTCGCTCCCCCTGCAGAGCTCTGTGCTGCCTCTGAGCTCTCTGAAATTCCAGCACCAACCCCCTCGTGTGCTCACAGCTTTCTTGCAAGGCTTTTCTCCAGATTCTTCCCTTGCTGCCCTTTGCCAGCACCGGTTCAGTTTTCCCAGTGGTTTCACTTAGATGTAAAACGCTTCATTTCCCACCCTCTCCCACTGCCAGGCTCCAGGGACCACCACCAGTGCTTCCCTCTGGGCCACTCTGCATCCCTAGCAATGGAGAACTAGAATAGTTTAAATTAAAACCATCTTCCTCATATATATTCATCAGCACCAGCCACAGCAGATGCTGCATCTCTCAACACATTCAGCAAAAGAGAATCTCAGCAGCAGCTTTGAGTCTCCAGATGCCAGCACAGAGGTGTCTCCTCCTGCTCACTGCCCCAGCCAAGAGGGATGATTGATTTTACAGCATCACAGCCAGATTGGCTGTCACAGACAACAGCTCTGGGGAAGACTCCTCTGCTGACTCCTTGGGAGCTTTGAAAGATCCGTAGTAATTATTTTCCTTAAGAAAACAGATGAATTAATCCTTCTTCTGGGGTTGCGGTTAGTTTTCCTAAAACTGGTGTTTTCAAAAGATTTCAGAAAGCAAACAAGACTGCCTAGCACCATTTTTCAAAATCTCTCCCAGTTGTGTAGTTCAAACACTCCATCACATTTCCAGAAGAAAATAGATCAGATTTCTGAAGTGCTCAGTGGGTGCTGCTGCCTGCTACAAAACTGGGGACGTTGTCTTGTGCCTCAAAAGAGAGCAGCAGATTTGGCACAGATCTCACACATCTGAGATGGATGCCAAATACATGCTCTCCCTGAATTCTAGCTGCATTCTCTTTTCTGAAATGATTCATTTATAGCCTTCAAATCTGAAATATAGATAATCCAGGAGAGAAAACAGGGGAATCCAGCAATGGATGTGGTTCATGTGCACAGTCACGCTAACGACACTCTGCTGTAAGCCCCAGGAAAAGATATGAAAACCCTAAACTTTGCAACATGGACACCTCATGACACAGCTAAGAAGGTTTTGTAAAGGGATTTGATGAGGCAGCCAAGGAAAAACCTTATTTTTTCAGGTGGAATTGCCTCCTGTGAAAGGCACCAGAGAAGTAGCTCTCAGAAAATTCACTCCAATTTCATACAATTTGCTGTAAATTGGTTTCATCAGAGACAATTAAGCAGAAATGCCACCTGAAAGACCTCTAACCTTTGAATGTCAGACTTGGACATCAGCAATGCAGATGACTCTTCTCTGCAACTGCTCTGCAGGTAATCACAGAACCATCAAATGTTTTGGGTTGGAAGGGATCTTAAAGACCATCTGATTCCAACCCCCTATTTCCACTAGACCAGTTGCTCAATTTAACAGTCAAGCCTTTTCTTCTGTGGCTAAACATAAATAACCCCCAGTTAAAAATCAGTTTATTTATCAAGCTCCTCTGTATGATTTTACAAACACATTTGACAGGGGAGGTTGTGATCATGTTAAAATCCATGGAGGTTCGCTCAGCAGCCCCACACAGCAGCATTTCACCTGCTGAGCAAAGATCAGGTGATCACCTGGGACAGGTGATCAGGATCCTGACTGGGTCTTGGTTTATGGATTTAATAATTTTTTACCTGAAATAAGAGAGCATGACTTTATGAGATTAGAGAATTTTGGCTTACTTAGCTGAAAAAAAGGCAGGCTGAGAGAGGATACAACTGCTGTTTATAAGTAAATAAGGAATATCACAGCAGGAAAAGAAAATAATTAGGCTAACAACTCCTAGTTAGAACTAGTGGGAATGAGCTGGCTATAAATTATTCAGGATAGAAATGAGGAGTTTCACCCCATTAAAGAAATCTTCATAACAACATCAATTCTTGCCTCCAGTTAGTCTAAAATATGGAGATGGAAGGGGGGGGAGAGGGGAGAACTTACCAGAATTTCATTCTGAAAGGGAAGAATGGCAGCAGCAGAAGGGAAAAAGCCTCTTTATACAGAGCAGCAAATAAACAACCACAATCCAACACAAATATACACACTACAGATTAACTAACAGTCTTGGGGGAGAAGTGGCCAATATCCCTGGGTCCTCTTAGTTTATGATTTCTTTATTATTGCCATTAAGAACCTTTTTGGCATTTTACAGGATGGTCTGAATGCAAATTACAGAAAGGTCAGTGTAAAAACACGTTTGTTAAATAAACTAGTGCTTTTTTAAACTTCCTTATGATAAGAAATGTCTCTGTGGATCTTTAATGAGACAGCACAGTGGCCTTTGTCTAAACCCAGGGTCAGGGCATGAGAAAGACTGGGCTGACTAATTGCAGTCTGAGTTTTATTTAATTGCCCAAGATAGAAGAAAATACTTGGGGAATGAAGGGTTCATTAGTATTTTCTTACTCTCACTGTCTTGAAAGCAAGCAGTGATGGTGACCTGCGATCTTCTGACCAGAGAAAATTCATAGAAAGCTAAAAATAAGCATAATTGTCAGGTGGAGGGTAGTTTTGAGCACCGCCCCTTCTGCTATAGTGACGTGGGCATGACATTGTCCTCTCCCAGGACAGAGGGGACAACCTCCTCACTCCCAGAGGCATTCACAGACACATCTCTCTTTGATCTCCAGCATCTCAGGGACAGCCACCACCAATCTGCAATCCATTCCCAAGCTGGTTGGTTAAAATTCCTTGAACCTGCAATTTGTCTTCAATTGTAACACTCATCAAAGCTGTTTATAGCCATTAATTCTCTCCAAGCCCTCACAAGGCTGCAACACCCAGCAAAAAGCAGACCAGGCAGAGGTTAACTGATCAGCACAGGGTATGTCCCAGCTCAGCAGGAGGAGCCCTGTCCAGATCATTGCTGTTTTATAACAAAAAATAAAAGGAAAATCACAACAGGCTAGGCATGAAGTCTGTGCTTTGTCAAAGTGCTGAGTGCCAGGCTCTGCTGTGCCACCAGCCCGTGGGCAGTCAGCATCACTGCCTCACAGAGGGACACTGCAAAAGGCAGAGGTGCAACATGAGATGGGAAAATCCATCTCCAAAGTTTGGAACTCACTCTGCCTCTTTCTGAGGTGGCTTGTTCCAAATAAGTCCTAACAATCAGTTCCTGGTTTGGTTCTGGCAAGTAATTGTGACCCTTTGGGTGTCCCTAAGGACCTGGGGTGTCCCTGAGCACTCCCTCTTTGCCACCACCATGAGCTCCCCTCTAAAACAAGGTCCCACCAGATGAGCCCGCCAACTTCTCCACACAGAAAACACAGATTTCTGGAAAACCAGATTTCTCTACAGCCATCCCAAATCTTTTCCCATTTAGCCCTCCCAAATTTAGAGTGCCAGGGTCACAGGGCATGTCCCAATCCCACCTGCCACTGATGCTCAATCATGGATCTTTCACTGATGATAAATCCCTGTTTACACACATGGATCATCCTTTAATGAGCTGCCAGGTTTCAGTCCCAGTCTGGGGTTATCCAGGTCTGGTTAAGCACAGTTTGTCAGAGCCACCTTCACCCACTCGATGTCAGAGCTGGCCCGTGGAAAGGCCAGGCTTGCTTAGCTCAACACATCCCTTATCAACAAGGACACCCCTCACTGTGCTTTCTGTTCCTCTTGCCTAAACAAGAAACATTTCTGTGTGAGCCAGGGGCTGTGCCTGGGAGAGCCTGGAGATAACACAGATACAGCTGCCTTTGTTCCCTGGGAAATCTGCTGATGGGAGGAGGGTCTCACACAGGGGAGCTGCTCTTTGGGGCCATCCCAAGTGATGCTGCTGATTGTTTGATACAGGCTGGCTTTCCCAGAGTGCTGGAGCAGTGAGGCTGCAGGGAATTTTGTGCAGCTCCAGGCAGGATTTATGTCAGGAAAAGGCACCAAGGTCGGGCTGCAGACACAGGGATGGCAGGAGAACAGCCAAGCACGGTGGTATCACAGCTCTGAGTCATTAGCTACGACTCAGAGCTCTGCCCACGGTAAGAGACAAGGGGTTGTAAATAGATAACATGAATAAATAAATGCTAGAGAAAAAGGAGTTTCGATTTTGCTGGCAGCGATTGTAGATTAACTATTTTGCAGCTTGATCTATACTGAGAAATATATCTGAACGCCAAAATCCTTAAATAGTTTCCCTGCCAAGCGTGGGCAGCCAGGGAACCTTGAACTTCTCAGCAGAGATCTCATCCCCCTCCAAGTCTTTCATGCCCTGATGCTGCCCAGCATCTCCCAGGGCTGGGGTTGAATGGTTTTCTACACCAGAGAAAGCAAAGGCACACATTATATGTTGACAGGAGCTAATTAGTTCTGCAAATACACCCTCCTTCTGAAAATATCCAAAATTATTAGGGACTTTTCATAGCTAAATGGTTTTGACAGGCTTTTCAAAATGATGGAAATCTGTTTAACTGAGGAGTAAACACATCCATGCAGATCCAAGGAGAGAAGGCTGAGGATGCATCCTCAAGATGAGCTCCTCTGCAAACTCAGACTCTGAAAGTTCCAGAACCCATCAAGGAACAATAAAGGAGTAAATAATAAAAGTAATAATCCATAGAGCAAAATTCTGCATTTGCTCTCTGTAACAGCCCTGGTGCCCAGCTTGCTGTGCCATGGTAGCTGAGCATGATTTCTGCTAAACACACACATCTCTCCCTCCTTAGGTATCACACACCGTGACATTCTCTCCAAATCATTTTCCCTGAGCATTGCTTAGCAACTCATTTCTGGTTATCTAACTCCAAGCAGTTCATCTTAATGACCATGCTGGGTTTTTTTTCTTTCTTTCTTTCTTTCTTTCTTTTCTTTTTTTCTTTTCAGCTCTTCCCATGCTGTTTCTTCTAGTAAGGAACTGCCATTAGCAGCAATTTCAGAGCTCTGGGCAGGGAAGGACATGGTGCCTGCTCTCCTTGCTGTGAGTGGGGACCTGCAGGATGCTCCTGGCAGCCAGCTCAGCTCAAAATACACAAAAAGCCCCACTCTCCTTTAAGGCTCTTCCTCTGCATCTCTCCATCTTGAAATATCCAATCTTTTAATTCTTTCTTAAAAAATTGTTTGAGCACTAAATACCAAAACATCCCTTGCTGGTGGAATCAAAGGTTGCAAAATGAGATTTCTCTGGCTGATGTCCCTACACAGCCCAAGGTGCTGGAAGTCCAGTGCAGGCAGCAGCTCTTCCACCTTCCACCTCTGAGGAAGGTTTGCTTGACAGGCTTCTACATTTTTCCATTCTATACCAGGCATTAATTAATGTGCACAGCAAATTATGCTGGAGAATTGTGTGAGGAGAGACTGTCATCCAAAAGAGAAGGAAAAGTAGGAGATGTCTGTAATTACATGCATTTATTCCATCAAAGTGTGCTTCTGGTCAGATCATTATCTGCAAAGTACCACTCAGAGTGCAATCTAATATTTGGAGGAGTCAAACATCTCATGCCTTCTCATGCCAGACGAATATTTCAGCTCCTGCATCAATCTCTCTTTCACCTTTCTTGTCTTCACCACAGTGACAAGTCCCTTTTCATGGTTTGTAGCATCTTGCCAGTTTCCTCAGGCAGAAAATTTCCCTTTCTGAGTCACTGTAGAATTTCACAGGCTGTAGAGCAGCCAAAGCCTCCCCCCTCTTTCCAACTCCCTGTACAATTTGACAAAATCTTTGCCCCAGCTTGAGGACAGAACTGCAGCCCCATAAACAGCCTAAACATCACGGGTGTCTGCTAAACCCTGTGCTTTGCAAGCTGCAGGTGAATTTATCTACATGCTGCTGGTCAGAGGTATCTGCACAGGCCAATTCAGGTCATGGGGGCTGTGACCACCATTCGGTGATGGACATCTTCCTTAGTGGCCTGCAGGTATGGAGGGCAGAGCTGTGGCTCCAAACAGATCAAATGTTGAATTCCAGGATGGATCTAGGGTCCTCTGAAACAGATCATCTCCATCCTGAACCTCAGAGTTTACACACAAAGCTGTTAAAATTCTATTTCACTGGGACTGACAGATAAAAACAAACCCTACTTATTTTAGAATGACCCTGCCTAAATCCCTCAGGGATGTGGTAGAGGAAGGCTGACTTTTCTGGGCAGGAATATTGTGGCATCAAGCAAGCAAGGGCTATGCCTGAACTTCCATCCTGCCCAGTGAGTGACCTGCTCCAGCATCCCAGGGGAGCCTGTACTGTGCAATAATCATTCTTTTAGTGTAAACCCAATGGCACATGGCTGATAAAATAGTGTTAGGAAATTCCACACAGCCCAGCACCACATGACTTGAGTGATGAAAGCTGGAGATTTCCTTCCTATGCATGATCTGGCTCCACTGTGGCATTAAAATCAGGGCATAATATGGAAAGGAGGGTGAGGGGACTTGGCAGGTCACACTCCAACATCAGCAGCTGCTGGTCCTTCCCTGCCCAGCCTTGACCTGCAGCATTGTTTAGAGGGGAATAATTCCTGGGCAGGATCTGGGGCCCACTGACTGTGCAATCTGACATAAATGACTTAGTTTTCTTGTTTCCAATACACCAGCTTCTGGTATATATCACAGATATTTTGAAGATGAAAGTAAGAGAAAGGAACCTTGGGGAATATAAGGAGTTTGGTACCCACTTCCCACTAATACTTAAGTGTACCTGACATCTGGAGAGAACAGAACAGAGGAAAACAGCTAAAATTGATCTAAAATTATCCCTTTCTCCTTTAAATAGCTTCCTTCCTCGGTTTGGTGAGTTTTTTTGTTTTGTTTTGGGGTTTTTTTTGTGCAGGTACCTTGCAGCAGTGCCCACATCACCCTGGCTGGCAGCAAACACAGGGTCACAGCCTGTTCTGGGCTACAAACACCTAGAGAAGGAGGCCAAAATACAGGTCAAAAGCTGCAGCCATTTGGTGAGTAGCTGCAGTTTGTGGTTATTTCAGCTAGTAAAATTGTAATCCTCTCAATGACTGGTCCAAAAATAGGTTTTGATTTTGGAGAGAGACAAAAAAGCATTCAGGCTGCTCCTGGGGTCGTTCCCTGCCCTGCAGCTTCACTCTACTTTCCAAAATAAGGAGCTTTGCCGTCAATGCATGGCTGCAAAAGCTCGGCTGGAAGGTAATTAGGGCAGGACATAAATATGCATGGTGGGCATCGGTCCCCTGCCGCCAGGGGCATTTTGGGACAAGGCATCTTTTAGTACAGAAATATGACTGCAATCTCGCAGATCTGCAGCTTAATGTAATAAGGTCTCTCTCAGGCAGAGCGCTGGCAGATGTGCAGCAGCTAAATGGGCTTTGCAGCCTGAAGCAGACACCAAACAGCCAAAGGGAAAAGTAAATTTCCCTCCAGCACCCAGGGACTTCAGGGGCAGCAGCAGAGCCCAGCCTGGGAGGCTGGAGTGGCTCAGGGAGCATCAGTGATCCCATCTCTTGATCCCACACCTTTTAGATGGGGTTCCCTGCCCCTTTCAAGGCAAGGCTGTCCCTCCTTTTCACCATCATCTGCTCTCAGGCAGAAAAAGTACAGTGAAAATTACCCTGATGAATTTATTTTAAATTTCTGCAAATGGAGTAAATTCCATCAGCATGAAGAACATGAAATAAACCCTGAGCACAGAAGATATTTCAGGATCACACTGGAGCATGTCCAGTGCGTGAAGACCCCCAAACACAGATCCTGCACCCCCAGATGCCCCTGCTTTACCTGGCAGTGAAACACTCAGACCTGTGTTTCACCCTTCTCATTGCCTCAGGCTTGAGAGGGCTCAGCCAGTTTAAGGTCAGGAAAGGATTTAATGCAAGCAAAGAGTATCTTAGAGAGACTCTGAAAATAATAGCAACAGTACTATCCAAAAATGTTATGTTCATTAACTGATTAAATCATACAACAGTGTAATAATTTATTTTAACTGTGAGCTGTAGCACAGTGCCTAGGTTGCCAAGTCAATACAACTTTTCCACTCTCAAAAGAACCCTTTCTATAGTAGTTATTGGCATCAGCACAGAACTTGAGACAGATAATGCAGCTGTTAAGAGACTCCCATTGGAATGGACAGCCCATTCCTGAGAGTGTTCAGGCTGGATGGGGCTCTGAGCAACCTGGTCTGGTTGAAGGAGTCCCTGCCCATGGCAGAGGTGGAATGAGATGTTCTTTGAGGTTCCTCTCAACCCAAACCCTTCTGATTCTATATTCCATCCCCTCTCAACACTGTCCAGCTTTTGCATTTTAACTGGGGCCCATCAGCACAGGGAGTTGTGTGTTTCACTCCTATGTTCAAAGCAGGCATTTCTCAGCCACACCACCGAAAAGGGAACCTGGAAGCTGCCAGTATTTCTAGAGACACTGAAATGAGCAAAGGTGGATGGAGAGGGCAAAGAGCTACATCCCATGGAAGAAAAGCTAAGCAAGAGCAGGAGCAGCAATACCTGCTTCCTGACAGTGGGTACAGAATAATGACATATAAAACTACATTTCCAGCCAGTGTGGGGCACCAAGTAGAGAAGACACACTTCAGATGGTGAATAAGAACCTCTTCTATCTCTTTCTCTTGTTTTTCTCTAATAAAATTGTTTTCTCTGAGCACTGCAGAGGTTACAATCACAGCCACACTTCAATGCAAGTCCCTCACCTACTCAGGCACAGAGGGGCTACTTGCCAGCTAGTTTTTCGGGTCCCTTTGTGAGTCTAATTAAAGCTTGCCATTTTTTTAATGTGAGAAGCAGAGCTGCTAATTAACTGCAGAAAATTATACTGAGGATCCAATATCTGCTGTGCAGCTACCTAAGTGCTCATCAGCTTCCTAGGGTGAGGGAAGCAGAGATACAGAAGGGATGGGAAAAATAAATCCAACAACTTTTGTAAACAGTGGTGGATTGGAAATGCCTTTAACCTGAATTTCACAAGAACCAACAGTAAAAAAAATATGTCTTTATATAAAGATTGGATATCTACAGTAGAGTGCCCACCCACCAAACATTATCCTCTCTTTGCCTCCTTTCCAAATGCACAGGGGACCATTTCCATTTTTCCTGATTCCCCTGCAACTCTTTTTCATAAAAATGAATAAGGAGAAAAGAAATCAGATGCTAAAAACACTTTTAGTTCCCTGCTCCTTTAATGTGTGACAGGTCCTGACATGGAAGATGAGAACACTTATTTAGATGAAACTTTATATGATGTGAGAGCCATCCTGTTTGCAAGTAATCTCAAAATCCTGGGACTAGGAGTCTTTATTTCTGATTCAACAGATTATATAGTAAAAAGATCCCTGTGGGAATATAGGAAACCCCCCCAAAATCTGTGTGGATCACAGGACAATGTGCCATGGCAACTGGCCCCTAAAAATGTGCTGCATTTATATGATTTGTGTTAATTTATCATCTTAAATGGACCTGGCCACCAGGAGAGGATGGGGTCAGGAGGTGGCTAATAGCACATGAAGTGCTGTTGCATTTCAGGGAGAGCTGCAGCCAGGCTGGAGGGTGCTTTTAATTAAGATATAACCTAAAAAGGCTTTTCTTGATGAAATGCCAAAAGCAGAAGCACTAGAGAATGAAGCAAGTGATTTGGGCAGAATGTCTCACCAATGGAAGTGATTTAATGAATTGCCCTAAAACCAGCAACAGAGCTACTGAGATGTTTTGCAGATATCAGCAAAAAGGATGATTGCACTAAAATCCTGGTTTTTCTTTTCCCCTGCCTCTGATGACCCTTCTGGGAATCCCTTTGCAGCCTCCCCTGCAGCCTGAAGAACCAAAGCTACCAACAAAGCTCCTTCTTGCCCCTTGGAGAGGAGCCACTGTTGTGCAGGCTGGTCCTGCTGCCAGGCTGAAGCCTTCCCTTCAGATGTTTCCTGGTGCTCCTTGTGGGTATATTTCACAGCAGCTTTGAATAACAAAAATTAGAAAATCTGACCATGGTTAACAAATCATTTCTGCCTGAGCAGCAACATGATCAATCCACCCCATCCCTCTGTAACTCCAAGAGAAACCCAGATGAGCTCCTGTGGGACACTTGCCATGGGTTCTCCACTAGGAGCTGGTCTTCCAGGGCCAAAGAAAGCCTTTTCCTACTCATGGCTTAGCTGGAGGGATTAAACACTGTTCAGCTGGCTTCAGACGTGGCTTCTGAGCTGATACATGTTGTTTGTGCTTTGCCCACTAAGTGGAGCTGGGGACTCTCCCATCCTTCCCCTGCTGGGATGGTGGCAATGGCTTCTTTCCCTCCCTGGACTAAGGACAGGTTATCTGCTGGCAGTTCTCACAGACAGACCGACTGGTGATGCCACATCACTCAAATTTGAAGTTTCCCCCATTGTTTCTACAGAGAGATTGAGTTTTTGAACCCAACTGATGAAGCCTTGGGCAGGACAAGAACATTCACACCTTCAGGAGGTGAGGGATGACAGAACTTCCTCCTTCAACAATTCTCTGCTTCAGCTTTTTTCACAAATTCCACTAATTCACCTCTCAAATATCTACAGGTACTGACAGAAATGTCTATTAACACAGAGGGTTTTCAGGAACCTCCTCATAGCATGGTCCCCTGCTGTTTTTTACACCTGCTTTATATAAACCACCTAAAAATACCAATAGATGATACAGCAGGTCAGCAACAAAAATATTCCCATCCTCTGCCATGAAGATCAATTCAATACTAAAACAAACTATTTGTTTTGCTAGAGACCATCCAACACCTGTACAGGTTTATACATTCCCAGCAAAAATTCCCTGGGAATCTGGGAAAGCAGCTGACAATGGATGAATTCATCCGTACACCACCACCTTTCCTGCTGCCCAAGATCACGTCAGAAATAACCTCCAAGGAGAACAGAGCACGTCTCTAGGGAAAATAGAGGACATGGAAATAAACCAGGGTAAAATTACAGCTTTACAAAACTCATTGCATTACCCTGCAATGGAAGGATAATTAGGAAATTGGTTTTGTACTAATGATTCATATCTAGCTGGGCAGGAGCTATGTCAGGAACACGACTTTAATTTAACCTAATACTGCAATACAAAACATGGTTGGCAATATTTTTATGTCCAGATCCTCCCAGTGTGGCTGCCTCTCCTCTCCACCCCTTCTCCCCAAATCACTGTCCCAGACAAGAACATTTGGAGACCACCTGCACAACCCAAATAGCAGCAAATTATCCTTAATGTTCTTGCAATGAGGCAAGTTCAATCTGAAATTGCTGGGCTGGTGGGATTATTTTCCATGAACCTGATTATGATTTCTGAGAATCAATTTATTACCAAATGATCTTCTAATTGATGAGGCTGGATAAAATCCATGAGATCACTGAAACCTTATCCTGAGACGGGTCCACATGGTGCTCCTACCGGGAAGTCTTTAAAAAAAAAAACTCATACTCTTGGAAGGCAAGATTTAAAGATCTGTTCAAGCCTTCCTGTTCAACTATAACAAACTTCTCTCTGTGTTAAAGGAAATTATTCCATTCAAATCATGTCAGCACATTGTCAGTGTTGACTGGAATGATCATAACTTGCAAAAAACAGTGTATTTATGCAGCATATGTATTAAGGCTGCCTCTACAAGGATTTTTCTTTGCAGACAAAAAATATTTGCCTGACAAAAATTTACAATTTCTCATGGAAATATTATCCATAGAAACCATACTACTGATATGCAATGGGACACAAATGTCACCCACCACTGTACAATAATCTGTGGATGAGGAGTAGATTGATGTATAGTTCTTCAGTTTGTGAAAAAACGTCTACAAGTTTTTCAGTGATCACCCTATATTCATGTGGCAAGCAATAAGTTCTCTTTAGTGTGTAATAAATTTAATTAATATAGAAGTATTTAATGAATGGTAGATTTCATCTTCCCCCTTTTTCTTTGCATCCCAGACTTTAGAGCAACTCGATATCTCTTCCAAATTTATAATGGGAGCCTCTGTCTCAATAGTGGCCTCAAGGCATAAGAATATGAATTTTATGTACTTATATAAAGTAAAACAAGAAATATCCTATTAGTCAATTCCTTTTAATCTAAGAAAAAAGGATTTCATAGCATGAAAAAGTTTCTAATATATTGAACCATATTGCCATTATTGCTTTATTGCCTGTTATCACAGGGCTCCTATCAGCACATCCTCTTGGTAAATGAATAAACCCTTTTACAGCACAGCTCTGGCACAAATACTAACCGTGGGGTGGGACAATGGAGACAGGGGATGCCTGCCCTGCCCCTGAGGAACCCACCAGCAGGCATTCATCCATGTGGGCAGCACTGCTGTCCTTGGAGACTCTGCACAAAGCAAAAAGATTTGGTGATTTAAAGACAAACAGCACCATGTCCAACTCCTACACCCTTCCCCTGCCCATTCCAGCCAAAACCATGGCAGGAGCTGGTGCCACACCAAGCACTGCTGGGGGACACAGAGGGGACCCCCAGAGCTGGTTCTGCTCTTGGGCACCAGTGCAGAGAAGCACCAGGAATTTACAGGGGAGAATTTGCCTTTTGGAGATTATTTCAGCAAGTGTCTCACTCCAGAGAGGACTTCACACATTACTAAGTTAAAACACTTAATAAACACTGATGAGAGTGTCACAATATGCAAATGTACTGCTGGTGGGGGTGGGCTGTATTTTGGTGAATATATGTGAGAAAGAAACATTTGCTGACCCTTCCAAGATGCCTGAATGGGATCTTCCCAGTAAAATCTCTGCCTCTTTCACTTATACATATAAAACCTAAATACAGGTCTAAACTTTTGCTGTGAAGCCAGTTCTGTGCCAAGTGACTGAAAAATCACTTCATCGCATCAGTTTCCTAATTATTTACAGGCAGACTGGTGCTACCTTTCCTGTTAGATAGGGTTCCCATAGCAACATTACTTTTATCACATAAGAGGATTTACCAGATTAAAACAGACGCCTTCAGGTAATTAAAATACATGAAATTTCTTTGTTATTTACATTTCTGCTAGTGAAGAACCACAATACTCAATTCAAACCAGGATGTTGAGGATCTTTGCGACCAAACAAACAAGAAATAAAGCTGTCAGTGTTTGTCTAGTACAAAATGGGGACATGCCAGCTGCAGGAGGCATTGCACACAAAAAGCCTCCCAGTCTGGAGCATGCAATGCTGAGAAGAGCAGGCTGTGCAACCTGGTATTTGCATTTGGAGACAGTGCCAGAAGGTTGGGATGAATGGCCTGGTTTATTTTCTGGAGAGTCAGTTTTCAAGAGAAGACAACACTTTGGATGTGTAAGAGCTTTAACCCTGCTATCCTGTGTTGAGTGGTGGTGAGGGGTGGATTTGAAGGTGGTCACCTGTTTCCCATGTGATTTCAGCTGGACATGGCACTTGCCACTTCTGCCTTGCAAGGTGTCAGAGCTCCAGCTTATTAGAGACTGTGCAAAACTCATTCTTCCCAAAGCTGCAAACTTTGAGCTCCAGATACAAGAGCTCAAGGATCGAAACCAATGCATCTAATCATTTCCATCCTTCTCCAAAGGGTGTGCATTTTGGGTTTTGCTAAAGGGACATCCCTTAGCACTTCCAGAGGCTCTCTCCCATCTTTACACCTGTGATACTCCTAGATGCCCCAGCCTGCTGCAGGTGAAGGCAGAGACAGGGTTCAATGTCTCCTGTAAGGTGATGGGGATTGGAGCAGCTCTGGGAGTTCTGGAGTTGGAGCAAAAGAAAGAAAAGAGCAGGGAAAGTCAGATCTGGGAAAAACAGCCTTTCTTTGGGAGGTGAAGGGCATTTTGCACAAGGGAGTTGCTTCTGCTGATGCTGTGGCCATCAGGTCAATACTGGGAGGTTGGAAGCAGGTGTTTGTCCCTGGAGGAACAGAGACTCAGCCAGTGAAAGCACTTAGCTTAGGGGGCTGAAAGAACCTGCACATCAGTGACAGTGAGGACAGGTCATCCAGAAAGCTGAATCTCAAGCTGCTTCACTGTGAAACTACATCCCACACCACAGTATATTTGCATGGCTTCCAGTAAACTGAACTGCAGAAACTCCCTCTTGAATTAAATCTGTCATCAGTGTATTTAAAGATCTTTGTTTCTAATTAATGTACAATTTGAGTGACTTCTGTGGAAATTTTTCTTGTTTGAAAGTATTGGGAGTATTAAATTCAATGTTGTTCTTCACTCTATGCTGAACTACACCACTTATTTACTCCACAGCTGAAGTCTGGAGGAGTGAGGACTTAAATCACTCCGTGTAGGAGGCAACTTCAACTTTAACAAGCAGAGGCAGTTCAGACTTCCAGCCTTCTTCATACCTGCTTTGAGAGCTTCAGCAGGAATTTGGTGCGTGCTGCCTAACCCTTGGCAAGCCTTGACTCCTCCCAGCAGCCACCTCTGCACAGACCAGAGGTGGATCAAAGCAAAAAGACATTTAAATGCAGACAAGGGTGTCCTCATCGTTTTCTCTGAGTTTCATAACAGTTTCTCATGGGGATGAGCAGAGCAGCTCACCCTCTCAGAAGTGAGATTTGCATTCCCCACAATTCACACAGACCCACCATACTGAGTCACATTTCAAGCTTCTTTGCCAGACGTTGTAAATAGGAACTTTTTTTCTGAAGTTACAAAAGAAGAGCTAAGTTCCATTATTTGGTGTTACACACCATGTCCAGTCTTGCATGACATGGAACTGCAATTAAAACCTACCTGCTCTGACAACAGGCAGAATAGAGTAACTTGTAGCTGGAACTATATCAGCCCCTGGAAGTGCAGTTTAGCCCCTGGGAAGCCAATCTAATGCTGTTTCAGATGTTTCCATTGCAAATAGCTTGTGAAGCCCATATGTGACATCGTTGTGGCCTTGCAGTGTTCTTTTAATTGTCCTGTTGTGTCATCAAAAAGATGTATTTGTTTTCAGGAAGATGAAATGGAAATAATTTTTAATGAAAAATGAGTACAGAAGTGATCACACAGAAGGAAATTAAACCAATACTGTTATGTCTGGCAAGTCTCCTCCAGCCTTTGAATAATATGGTTAACTCTTGGTTAAAAAAGCCACAAAGAACTGGAAGACAGGACAGTGCCCATGAAGCAAAGCTGTAAGCCCAGCCAACACCCTCCACTCATCTGGGAAAAATGTTGATTTGGGGTTATTTGGAGCAGATTTAGGTGGAGTTTTAATGAGCTGACACAGCAGAGTAGCCCAGTGGGCTGCTCAGCAGCTCCTTGCAAGGGCCTTGGGTTTGCACTGACTGAACTTTTTGTGGTGAATCACCTACTCTGGGTGCTGCAGACTAAATCTAGCACCAAAACAAATGGCTCACATGGCAAGATGGCAACTCATGGCCTCAGGTGACCACCTGAACTCATAAAAGATTTCTAAATGAACATAAAAGGACACGATGCTGCATTTGGAGGATGATGAGGATGTTCAGTTCCTCTTTGCTGTAAGACTTGTGGCTCATCCATAAATCCTCTGAGCAGGCTCTAACAACTTTTCACTCTCTTACAGCAGTGTTATCCAAACGCCCAGCAGCTCCAACCAGTAGATATGACAAAAATGACATATTCCTACATATTCCTTTGAGTGCAGGATGCTCACAGACCCACTCACAGAAGTGATGGTCTCTGCTCTGGATGGTAAATTAATCAACCTCTGGGCTCTGAATCTTTTCTAGCTATCTCTAAAACATTCATCTGCTGAGGGCTCAGCCTTATCAATCTTTACAACACAAACATTACCTGCTTGGACTTATTTGGATTAAAATTGCAATCCACTTATTTTCTAGACATTAAATTTTAGTATTAAGTTTCAAACCCCACTGTGAGAACTCTCCATTCCCTGCTGTAGACAAGCAGCAGCCACTAATGCTGCTGGCACACACTCTTGCCAGGCTACCCCTAATCACTGCCACTGAGCCATGGCACAGATCCAAAAGCAGGAATTAACAGAGTTGTTGTAGATCACAAGTGTGATCAGCTGGGAACTTTCTGAGAGCAGCAGCTGTAAAATGTGCCATTGTCAGAGAATTTGGAAGGGCAGGTACCTGTACTCTGGTGGTCCTTCAGCCTGTCCACTGCCTAGGTGGTCTTTGGATTTCAGTACAGTTTGCCCCAAGGGTTGCTCCCAGCCCTGTCACCAGATTTGTCTCATCTTGGGCAAAGAGTGATGCAGACTCACAGAATCCCCTAGGCTGGAATTCTAGGATCACTGAGTCAACTTAAATCTAATGCTGCCAAGCCCACCAGCTTCAGGGTGGCTTCACATCCTCACATGACAAGATGTGGCTGCCTGAAGGGTTCCTGCCTGGTCTGAGATCTCAGCCAGCAGCAAGGGATGGAAGCACTTCATGAGGACAATATACCTCGCCTGCCCCAGACATCTGTTCAGGAACTCCAGGGGTCTTCACACAAATATCTTGGGTTAGACATGACTCATGGAGTGATTCAAGTACCTGTGACTCAGCTTTCAATTGATTGCTGTGGTCATAGCCCAGCTGGTAAAATTTAATGTGAAGGTCATTTGAATGAAATGAAACAGACATCTTCCAGGATCATTTACTGGCTTTGACTCTTCCCTATGGATTTTATAATTTCAGAAAATGGAGTGACAGTATACAATCTCTTCCATACAAAGCTTGATTCATTTATCCACACAAACACAACAGAGGCAGGGAGTTAAAACAGTGATTTCTTACTCTGCCTTGGTATTTCCCTTGGGCACAGCCAGTCTGTTCCTGTGATCCTGCTTCTCATGCCCCTGGGTTTATGTGTGTTCCTGCTTTCCTCTAGACTTCCTGGACAACAACTGCCTTGTTTAAATCCAATTTTTTGAATCATACAGTTTCTTATCTTCCCTAGTAGGGGAAGCCATTCCCTACCTGGAAAGACTCATACATTATAAGTTAAGCAACAGTGGAAAGGAAACCCTGGGTTAACTTGGTGTTATCTTGCAGCAAGGAACATCCCTGTCAGCAAACAAAACACCACACAGTGGTCCCAAACATATGACAAATATTTTCCTTTTTTTTTTAAATTAAATCTGAACCAAAGCAATCAATGCCTCAATTCTAAAAAAAAAAACTCCTGTAAACAACAGTTCAACTGGGCTTTCCCCAAGAGACAACTAATTTTATGCTTCATCAGAAAGAACACATATTACTCCCAATAATAATTTTAATCCTTTCCCTAATTCACATATGTTAACACTCAAAGGTGATTAGAGCTGCAAGACATGAAGTAATCAAGTTTAAACACTATACAAAACAGTCAGAAGTTTCTGCACAAGGCAGAACAAACTGTCAACAAATTTATTAGCAGAGTTACCCTTTTGAGACTATCTGAGGATTTTCTGTTGACAAAAATATTTCCTTTATTCCCATGGTATTTGCCTAAAGTATTCCTGGGAACACCAAAAAAAAGCAGGACAATAAAGAAGTGGTCTCGTAACTCTTCATACACATCTTATGGTTTGTATGGGGCCCTCTGAGCTTTTTGACTCATCTGAACTAACTTAGTTTGGGTGAAATCCAGAAGCCTTTATTGATGCAAAGATTCATCACCTCCAAATGACCAAAACTTGAAAGACGCTTCAGTCCCAGAAATAAAACCATCAATTTCATCAGGCTACTTCTCTGCTAATAAATTAAATAGGTTTGGGAGCATTCTCTCAGATATTGGCCAGCTGGCACAGGATAATTCTTGTCCATAATACTTAACTCTCCCAATCTGCAGAACAAAAAGTTTTGTGAAAATTGCTCTGGAGAGCATTGACTCATCCTGATGCACCATGATCCCATCTCATTCCATGACCCATCCCATCTGCATCATACCTGGGGAGTGCCATGGACAGCTCTAAAAACTGAATTACATCAAGGAATGACCTCTTGCACCTGGAAATGAGACCCCAGAGTCCTTGAACATGAGCAAAATGTAGCTTCAAACTCCAGCTTGGGTCAACACTTGCTGGTTTGCACAGTCCTTTATCACAGAAACTCTCAGGGAATCCCAACATAAAGCACAAGCCAAGGCTCCTGAACTTAGCAAAACGTGACACTCTTTGGATTAATCTTGGAAGCTTGAACTTGAGTTTTCCAGTTATAATGGCTTCCTGATACAGCTGATAGGAAAACCTGGATAATCCTTGAACAATCCACGGCATTACTGTATTTCTTCACTTAATCCCTCATGGATAAGAGAGAGAGGAATTACTAAGAGAACAAGATGAATTGACACTATTGACAGACCAATGTTGTGAAATATGCTCAGTACTGAACATATTGCTCCCCCTGAGCACCAGTGAGGGAGGTCTGGGCTTTGGCTGCCTTGGCACAGCACAGAAACCATGGTGTGATGCCTTACTCTGCTTCTCTCCTCCTCCTCATGCATGGCTCTTGCCTAGGGAATGACTAATGCCATATTCAATTTCCTTAATATGGCTTTGTATTGCTTATGCTGCAGTGGAAATTTATATTGGAGTCTGAACAGAGAGAACCTGCTCTGAAAGGAGGGGAAGGACAGCCAAAGCCAGAGCCAGGGGGACTCTTGGGCTCACCACCAGCTTCGTGCTCATGGCTCAGGAGCCACCCACCCTCAAGGGCATTGCTGACCTCTTCAAGGGAGCACTCCTCATTTAAGTCAATTATTTAAAAGTTTTTGCTGCTTGTTTTCTCCAGAGGTCTCAACAAAGCCAAGGGAAACCCTAAACATGTAACCTGAGCTGTGTTTTGCACTGTAACCTCCATTTAGCACCGTTCCTCTGCTGCTTATCCCCTGTCCAGTCCTTCCCTTCTTCAGGACAAGCTTTAGGCTGAAGGATGTCTCAAAAATTCTGAGGATGTTCTTTCTTCTCTATAGCTTGAAATGAATTAAAAAAAAAAAAAAGTTGAATATCTTTTATTCTCTGTGTAATACAGGCAGAACTGCACCATCTGTGTTTCACGTTCAGGGAGAGAGAGGCAGGAAACACTTACATACCCAAGGAAAGGCTATCAAATTAAATGGAACAATGAAAAAAAAAAGCCATCCTGTAACCTAGTTTATGTTTCTACACTGTTTATGGTGATATGAAAGTGCTACTTGATCAAAGAACAATTTCCAGGCTATTGTACAGTCAATTGGATTTTTCTTGGATACTGAGCTGTTTCCCAGTTCCCATAGATATTTAACCTGGAAACAGGGCTGCAGCAGCCAGTGCAGAGAAGTTGGAAATTGTGTGCAGATGCACTAAATGCTCATCCATGGCTTCACATGTGTTCCCTGCCCTCCCACGCAGCCCCGGGGATGCGCCCTGTGCGTGGCACTGCGCTGCACATCCCACAGGCACTGGGAAAGCTGACAAAGGAAAATGTAAAAGGAGGCCAGCAGCACAGAAGATGGAGACAGGGAAACATCCATGGATAACAAGGGGTCCAATAGCCCGATTTACCAAAGATGACATGCTCTTTCCCCATGCTCTCAGCAGCAAAAGCAGCTCTGTGGCATGAAGAGAAGCAGTTCAATCCCTCGCCCCCAGACACCACCACAGGATCACACAGCATGTGCTGCAACTTCAGCATTAAAATGAGAATCTCATCTACACCCAGCTCTTTTCAAACTTAGGGGGAAAAAGAAAAGACATTATGGAAGGGTGGGCTGGGTGAACCATGAGTAATAATTCCTGACCCCATGCCGAGGTTATTAGTTATGAGGAAAAGGTTCATTCTCTCCTCCTTTACTTTGTTAAAGTGCTTTAGAGTTCTTCATTCATCTCACAGAAACCCAGAGTTATTTTACCAACCTCCAGAACAGTCTTTGCACAGCACAGCATGGTGCTGTTACAAGCACTCAACAACAGCTTTGTGTGAGCACCAAGTGGGCCAGGGACTGGTGCAGGCTGGTCCTCCCAGGCATCAGCAGAGCTTGCAAGGCCTGGGATATTCTGAATTGAAATCAGTCAGGTCTTTTACAATGTAGAATAGAAAAAGAAAGAAAATAAATAATGCACTGTCAGGAAATAAAACATAACTCCAGGAGAAAACAGAAAGGTAGTAAAATATTCCATCCTAACAGTTCAAAAGGAAAGTAGTGGCTATTTCTGACAACTCTATTACTACCACTAAATTTGTATTATTATTTCAGAATATTAAGTCCATGCCCCAAAGGTGTCTCTGACTGGAGTCCAATAGACTACAAAGAGAGTGATTAGGACAGCAAAGTGTTTTATAAAATGCCATCTGCCACTTTCCAGCACTCAGATATCACTGATAGTTTCCCATCTGCAAACCCCCTACCTTGCTTCCAGCCACTCCATAAACATTTCTTGGTTTCCATTGCCCTACAGTCCTTCTGCATTTAGTTACTCCTATGAAGATTATGAGGAGCACATCGACATTTTACTCAAAGTCATCCTGGAAAAACATCACCCAGCCCTCCTGTTCCAAATCTGTGGTTATATATGAGACTTCATCTCCAGTGCTATCCAGCAGGGTCCCTTTACCTGCAAGAGGGGACTCTCAGCACAGCCTTGACAGCCTGAGGGATTCACTGCGCACAGGACTGAGCAGGGATGAGAAGTAAAGCAATTGCATTAGACAAGAAAGACAGAAATTTTTTTTTTTTTTTTTTTTTTTTTTTTTTTGTGCACTCAATAGAAGAAAAATAACTGCAGGAAGAAACTGTGGGTGAATGATGGGTTCTCAGCTTAACAATATCTCCAGAAGAAATTCTGTATCATTATATTTTGCTCTTGAGAGCAGTGATGGACGAGCTCTTCTCCTCCACATCTTCCCACAGTTAAACTGAGCAGACTCTCACCAAGCTGGCTTTGTCTTCATTCCCACTCTCCTTGACCTTCTGGGAGGGAGCAGGGTAAATCCACCTGGAGATTCACAGCAGGCTGTGCAATCAGACTGGGAGATGCCAGTGTCTCCCCAGCCCCTCCATGACTTCTCTGGGTAACTTCTGCCTCACCACCCTCTGAATAAGGAATTTCTTCCTAACATTGAAGCTAAATCTCTCCTCTTTAATTTAAAACCATTTCCCCTTGTCCTATCACTACCTGCCTGTGTAAAATGAGAAATGTTCAGCTGAAAAATACAGAAATGAGAAATGTTCCGGTGACAAAAATCACAGGGGAAGGTGAATGCTAAATATCCAGACAAGTAAAAGCAACAAAGTTGTTCTCCATAATAGAAAATTTGAAAATGGGGACAGAGCACACTGCTATTACACACTGCAAATAAAATGTTTCTGCAAGAGAAATAGATATTTTCTGAGGAAAAAAAAAAAGCAGAGCAGGGACTAATCAAATTCAATGTTCTTAGTAGTGTAAGACTAATGCCTCCCACGCCAATATAATTTCAATAATTTGAAAAGAGAAGTAAAAGCTTTAATATCTAATTTGCTTTTCTTGTAGCTGTTTTAAGGACCAGACCACCTCAATGTGTCAGTATCCCTCCACAAGCATTCCTGAGTTTATCTCCAAAGCCCCCTAAGTAAAAAGGTTGTCACGGACATGGGTCATTCTGGATATGGGGGCACACACCTGGAGGTCTGGGGTCAGTTCAGACCTCAGAAGTGTTGTGCCATCTCCACAGCAAAGTTTTGGCCAATCACTTTTTCCTGGCTCATCTTGATGGAATGAAAGCTCTGATGGCTTTGGCTACTGGAGAAGGCCTGGAGCTCCCTGGCAGCTGCAGGCAGGAGACAGGTGTGTTCAGTTTGGGGTAAGAAGCAAGCACAGATGTCAAAATGCCACTTGATCAGACTCATCAATCAATGTGATAATTAAATAAACAAACCCAAAATCAGAAGCTATTATTTTTCTATTCCAATCTGTACTTATTGCTTCTCTTTCCTTCATTTCTGCCCACTGTTTGACTGAAGCTTAATCCATCTGAATCACATGACTTCCATAGATCAGCCTCCCCTGAGGCAGTGGAAAACATGCATCCAGTTCCAAAATCCATACTTGGCGTGCCCAAAAAGCACTTCACACATTTCTAGGGTATACCTCACCCTCACTGTCTAGAGCTCTCCTTTTAGCTCATCCACTGGGTACCCAGGTAGAAGACCAGGAATAACATTAGTTTTAAGAAAATAAAAGAAACTGTTCAATATTCTGGGAATGTTGAAGCTAGGGGTAGAATTAAACCAAAACAACACCGCCCTTCCATATAGAAGAAATTACCACTGTCTGGCCATCTTTTATTTTTTAAATTTTATAAATTTTCCCTTGCTATTAAGGATCATTTGCACTGCCAAAAACTGATTACTCTTTGCCAGCTCCTCCTTGTAGTCTATAGTTTCTTTTTTCCTGTGGAGACAAAGCCATAGTGAATAATAACACTGCAGATTTACCAGATAAATAACAAAAGACATATTACTATATATTCTAGACTTTGTCTTGAAAGCATCAAGCAGACGGATATTTCTAGCATTTAAAAAGAAAAAAAAAAAGCAAAGGAAAGAAGATGTACTTCTTGGACTAGACATGACTTTTAATTTTAAAATACAAGTAAAGTCTTGCTCATGATGGTGCTGGACTGGCATGGAGGGGGCTCTGCTCAGTTTTTCTCCTTCATTTACAAATGAATCTCAGCTCTCTTCTAGAAAAGCCCCCATCTCTAAGGAAAATGATTAAAAGAGTTAGTAAATCTTTTTGAGGTTCCCGAGTGCAAAAAAAAAGCAAACTTGAGCCATTCCTGCAGATGGATTTGGTGATGGCAATGTCTACCCCAAGAAAGCTGCTGAGCTGGATCCCTTCCCCAGCACATTTCACACTGACCACAAAAGCCAACATTTGCTTACAAAGCAATTGTTATAGAGCCAGCTCCTGACTTTTTAATTTATTGAATATTTGCTTCCCTTGACCGAAACTCCAACAATCTCTCTGCCAGAACTAATATTTTAAATCACGTATTTTAACATAATTTGCATAACTTTTTCAAAACAAATTATTGCTGTCCGTGTCCTCCTTATTTTACATCCTGCCTATTCCCAAGGTCAAGGAACTCAATAGAGGCTGCTTGATTTTCCTGAGCTTTGGACAAGAATGTCCAGACCCAACAAGAGCACTGTGCCAGCAAAGTGCTGCATTTGCCATGGGCCTTGACAGCAGGACTACTCTTGGTTTGTTTTCATTCATTTTCTGCCATGTATTTTAAACTTTTGTCCCCACTCAAAAAGCCAACAGTTGTGCTTGCAACATTCTTTTGTAAGGTCTTCTGTGGCTACCACAAAATTCTTCAACCAAAACCTGAGTAACAGTTGAAATCCATCTCATCTAAAACATTCTTTTCCATCTTTAATATTGTTAGTATGAAAAAGTTTGGTTTGGTGCATGTCTACTGTCCACACAACCAAACAGGAATGTTTATCACGATGACAAATTGGCCTATTTTGGTTTAAAGTAGTGCCCTTTTGCAGTCTGTTCTGCAATAACATTGTTTTTATTTAAGATTCTTTGGGTAGGTGGGTGACAAGAGTTACCACTAGTAGCAGATATATATGAAACTATTTTGTATCCCATGTTACACAACGATTGCAACCTGTTGTATCCATACTGATATTTTTCAATGGTTCCACTCTGTCCTTGCATTTCCTTCATGTAAGAATCTCTTGGTTTTCAGTTCAGGAGGGCAGCAGGACTGAGACTGCTTCCCATCATCACCAAATAGTACATTTATCAACCAACCTGACACAAAGGCAAAGGAAATTCTGCTTCAGTATTAATACAAAAAAGAAAAAAAAAAAAAATTTTTAATTGGTGATAGCTCATCTGAGAGCTGCTTTCTGACTCACAGCCCATCTCCTGTACAGGGAGCCACGAGCCCAGAGGAAACACACACCACTCTGTAGATGTCTGTAGTTCAGCTGGGTCTCCAGCCTATCAGGAGCAAGTTCTCCAGGAGAGGATTATTGACACTGACATACATCATC
Source organism: Toxostoma redivivum (assembly GCA_013397375.1). Classification (NCBI taxonomy): domain Eukaryota; kingdom Metazoa; phylum Chordata; class Aves; order Passeriformes; family Mimidae; genus Toxostoma; species Toxostoma redivivum. The sequence continues at coordinate 1,201,121 of VXBI01002031.1, read as the reverse complement.
CATGGGATGCAGCAAACTGATGCAATTTAGAGGATGGGAAGGAAAACAGAACCCAGCTGAAAGAGCAAAGAAAACTGAGAAGTGTGTGGACTAAACACATTGAAGAAAATGGAAAGCAACAGTGACAAATAGGTAAAATAAAAAAAAAAAAAAAAGCAGGAATCTTCCTCAAAAAAGCTGCTAGAAATATTATTTTTTACTTGGTTTTCTCTGACTGCCATCCTCATCCTAAATCCTTATAAAGAAAATAAGTTTTATAGATAGCATTTTCTTCCTCTAATGCACAATATTTTGAGCGAAGAACAGAAGAAGAAACTTGCTGCAAGCCCACACTTACCATACTGCTGGACAAGGAGGACACCAGACATCCTACTGGGGTACACTGAGAACTATTAACAGAAAACTCTTTTTCCCAGATTTTTAAATGGAACAGGAAGACTTTTTAAATCTTTTTTCCCCCCATTTATCTCCATCGCAATTGCCTTGATAATTGTGCCTCAGCTCAGCTGCCCCGTACTGCTGGTGTTTACCCAGCACGACAGAGTGGTGGGTGGGTGGGATGCTGTGGGCAGGACCCTCCACCAGAGTGAATCAGCCCAGCTGAGCTGACTGGCGAGGCCATCAGCTGATCCTGCCAGCTGAGCCTCTTCCTCCCGTGACTCATCCTCCCCCGAGCGCACAAAGACCCTGGGCTGAGTCACAGCTGCTTTGAAGGTGGCATTGGGGTGGCTCCGGTGTCCCTCCCTGCCCCAGGAGGGGATGCTGCGGAGGAGGTTGTTCCTGTGGCAGCGAACCTCGAGTCAGAGCTCTGAAAATGACAGCAGGGGGGACAAGAAAGGGCTCTGAGGAGAACAAGACCCCCCCTCCAGCCGCCTGCTGTGACAGCTCTTCAATCTGCTGCTGCCGGGGCAGGGGGGACAGGGGTGATGGCTGATGCTGGGGATGACCGAGTTCCCGAGGACTGTAATTACATGGGATTTAAATGCAGAGCTCTGCAGTTACGTTTTGACAGAAATTACAACCTCGACAGGGGGAAAAGTCAGGGAAGGGCACCAATAAAGCAGAACAAGCAGGCAAATCCAGCTCTGATTTAAGCACTGTCTCCGCTGCCAGATTTGGCCACTTGGCATCCACTGGCAGCTGTGTATTACCCAGTGATCCTTCCTACCCGAGGCAAAATCACAAATTTCCTTAGAGATTGCTAAGATGGCTCTAGAATTTAGTTTCAATATTGGGTAGCATCTCTTTACTTCCCACAGATATCCATTATCCATTGCTTTTCCTGCAGACAGGAGCCAGTGATGTGTTCCCCTGCCTGCTCCTCTCCCTGGCCAGCAGCACCCTGGGCTGCCCATCCCCTGCTCCCCTCTGCCTTCAAGAATCATTAATTATCATAAGGAAGAACATTTCCTTTAACTGCACAATGTCAAACGACTCTTCAGTTTAAGTGCTTGTCTATTTTCAGTCCAGGGCTGAGCTGCTCTGTGATGAGACCCACTGGTGGAATTCCACTTGAGAGCATGCTCTGACTGGGAAATACTCAGACAATCCAACTGCCAGCAGGAAATAATATCTTATAAGTCATGGAAAAGCCAGGAAAAACAAACCAAACCAAACAAAAAAAACCCAAACACCCCCCTCCCTAAAAAAAAAAAAAAAAGAGGAGGATAGACTTGGATAAGTCTTACAGATAAGGAATTGTGAGCGTAGGTAGGGGCTGACATTGGTGACCTTTGAGGAACCCATTAGGCTGAACATCTGCATTTCCAAGCAGAACTAAACTCCATCAGGAGACGGGGTTTGCTCAGATGCTCTTTTAATGTTTAATTTATTCAGAATAATTTAGCTTCATTTGGGGAGTTGCAAATGAACTGTTACTTGTTCTGTGTCAACAAATCAATGGGGTTTCTTGCTTAGAAAAATAAAAAGGAAAACAGACATATTGTCAAAGCCAATGCTCCTTGTTCATTATCTACCTTTCCAAAGTCCAGCTGCTGGAGAGAGCCAAGGGATGAGTCACCCAGCAGTGGCCAGTGATGCTCCACAGCAACTCTGTTGAAGCACAGCACACTTCCAGACCAGTGCTCAGCAGGAAAAGGGAAATTACTCTCCTAGACTGCTATTTCCAGAGTGGGCCTTGGAAAGAACGGAATACCCAGCAAACCACATCTTCCTGAGTCCCCTCCCATATGCTTGAACACCTGAAACTCCATAAAAGCCCCAGGATAAATTAACTTTGTGATTTGGTGTGGGCACAAGAGAATAAAAATTGCCTGCAGGCGTGCCCATCTGTAATGTATTTAAGGAGCTGGGGTGTCAGGCACTGTGTGGCACAGAGCATCAGGCAGCTCATGCTCCCCAGTGAATGGGAAAGTGGGAATTCAAGCTGGGTGAAGCCTATTTATACATGCATTAGTGTGGGGTGGTGGTAGTGGTTAAGTAACTGTTTCACACTACAATGTGTGCTGTCCTACAGCAAAATTTCATTATGCACAATTTTCTTACTCCTATTTGTGTAATAAAAGCACCTCAGGAAATTCTGTAATTCTAAAATCAGTGGCCAAGTTTCCATTCAGATCTCAAACTAGAAATAATCCTGTATCAGCACAATAAAGTTGTTAACAGACGACTAATTTAAATTTCTCCTTAAAACATAGATCTTGGGTTTAATCCCTTCCTCTGCCATCAGTGCTCCTGCTTCTCCTGCTGTGGGGCTGTTCGTGTACAGGCAGGTCCCCACTGACCCCTGGGGTGACAAGTGCCACCACATAGGAGCAGCTTCTGGGTCAGCAGCCACTGGTTACCATTCCCAAGAAGCACAGAGCAGCTTTGTCCCTGGTCCCTCAGCTTCATCCTTCCCAGTGGGAAAGATCCAGAGGCTGGTCCCTGTTCTCAGTGCTGCACCCATCAGCCTAGCACCAGCACAAATAGAATGGCAATAAGAAATGGGGATTAAAAACATTTTTTATTAAGCTGGTGGGAAAACACTGAAGCATTAGCATTTTTCAATTAGTTGTGATGCTGTGAATGTAAAAGACAGCAATGATGAACTCTGCAGAGAGCATTTCTCCTCCTTCCCTTTGTAGTGCTCTGTGATTCCTCTGCTGCTTAGGTTTGTTTGCTGGTTTTCTCATGCTCCTGTTTGGTTAACAGCTACCTCTCATTAGCTTTGCCCACCGTGCCAAGCCCCCAGCATGGCTGTGGTCCCCAGAGAGGCCATGGAGCTGTGACACATCCCCTGGCCCTGCAGGATGGCAGTGAGCCCCCAGCCCTGGCTCCTGGTTCCATGCAGGTTATCAAAATGCAGCTCAAATGCTGTGTTTTTCACAGACCAGGTCAAACACAGCACCCACATGAGACAAGGGTGGATCCAGGATGTAAATGCCATCTCCAGCCCTGGGTGGTGAGGACCACTGAAGGCTCACATCCCTCTCAAGGAGCTGGAGTGGGGTGGAAGGAGGGAGTTTTCCCTCGCCCCCTCCCCTGACTGCAACAGGCAGCCTTTCCTAACCAGGAGTTGTATAAGCCAGGAGAAACATGACTGAATCATATGCTTCAGAGTCCCTGCTGGTCTGTGTTCTCATAAATCAAGAAAGTAAATATAGATCAGTCAGTGCCTGGGTTTATCAGGGTGTGTTTGAGCAGAAGCTGAGCTGTCGATGCTTTATATGGGCAGCAGGGACACACCCTGAGCATTAATCTGGTTTGTCTAATTGATGTGGTTGTTTCTCTTTTGCTGACTGGATACATTAAGCATTTGTTCATTCAGTCCTCCTTTTTTTAAATTGAAATCTACTTTACTCTACCCAAAAAGCATGAAACAAAGCAAACTGTTTCATTTTCCCTTGTGCTCTACACAGAAGAGATGGCACCAACTCCTGTTTCAGCTCTTGTTTCCAGCTCTGCTCACTGCTGGTTTCATGAGACTGAAAACATCACCTCACATTAGGTAAATCTTTTCATAAAAGCCATTAAATCCTCAGTGGAAAAGCCCAGTGGATTTTTCCATGAGATGTAATTTCTAAAAGCCTATCTTTATAAATGCACAACATCAAGGGCCAGGAAAATAACAATAAATTAAAAAAAAGAAAGCAGCAGAACAGGTCAATGCAAGCAGCATTTTATTTATTTACATTCCACCTGATTTCAAGAGCTACCTCATGTCTATCCCTGGCCCACTTCAGAATCAATTCATCAAAAAGTACTTTTAGCATCAGATCTCACAGAATCAGAAAAGAAAACAGTATTTGCTTTGCATTCTGGATTGACGGGTTTTTTCTATGAAAAACTTGTTTTTTCCTTAGTTCTTCAGTCCTTTTCCTGCACTATGAGTCTTTTGCATGCTAGCTGGCACATCAGTGATGAAAAACATGCTGTCCTAATATCCTCCTTCAGCTCTACAGAAGCTTGCTTGAAATATATTTACTGCTGGGATGTGCATATTAATGTCTTGTCTTGTTTGCCTCAACAAACAGAAAGGAGCTATTTTAAGTTAGTAGAAGACACACAAACTATTGAAAGTCCAATCTTTGTTTCCTAGAGAAGCCATGTGGTACCCATTCCCTGTTTTGCTTTGGTTTTAAAGTTTTTTGGGGTGTAGACAGCATCTCCCTGTGTATCAACAAAAGGTCGATAAGGGATGGTTGTCCAGGTCATGGGGCCTGTGCCAGGGATCTGACACACAGCAAGTCAAGGCACCAAAGCCAGGGGATGGGGCAGCCACAGGCTGAGATCCCATTAGCAGCTCGTGAGGGAGCCCGGACCCTGATCGCTGATAATGTTATAATGAATGCCAAATTAAACCTAAAACTATGCTACCCCAGGCTATGATCTTATCAACCTCCCCCGAAAGCTGAGCTGCACCAGCCCCTGCAGGTCTTGAATAGGAGATTTCAACTAATATGCTGCAGGTAATTCAATCCGTGCTGCTCTGCCCTTTCAAGCAGCACTCAGCCAAGGCTGCATTAGGATATTAAATCCACAGTGCCTTCAGAGGTGTAGGCTTTGGCTCCTCGTCCTTCAGCTGACATACAAAATCAGGTTGAACAGACCTGGAATGGCCCAGCTGAAATATCTTGGCTGAGTTTCAACTGAGAAGCTGTGTTTAGTCCAAGGAAAACTGCACTATGGTGCACATCTGCATAAGGCTTTTGCCTTCAGTGCTGACCCTTCCCAACACTGGCCTTTGGCTTTAGCAGTAAGAAATCATTGAGGAATAGTAGATCAATAGAAATGTCAATGACAACAAACTATCAGATCAATACCATCCTCATTTGTTCTGCAGTGCTGTTGGCTTCAGAGCAGATGTGCAGTGCTCTCCTGCTGAACAGCTGATGCTGCTGAGCTTCAGATCCTGGGATGTTTATAAACCTTCCCTTTCCTGCAAGGCCTGCTCCTGAGATGTTATTCTGAACACAGAAAGCTGCACTTCTGTGAAAAACAAACAACAGACAATAAACCCTCTTATTTGTATGCAAAGCAAACACACGCAAACAGCAGCCTCTCATCAAACCCTGGGATGGGCAAAGCCCTGTCCATTATTATTAGCAAGAGGGATAAATCACACAGCCAACTATGATGCCCAGGAAGCATTCACATATCTTTGTATTTTCCTTCCCCAGAAAAAATGTTTTATTTTTTATCCAAATGGAAACAGTCCGGTCTCTGGGTCAAACTTGGCAAGTAAATGCTAAAACACTCTGCAGACCACTGATTTAACCTGGCGTTCTCAGGAGTAGCAAGTGACCTTTTGTGTATGAACCCAAAACAAATACTCTGGGTAACACTGCTGGTACTGAGGACATCACAAACAGCTTCTCCTGTGTGTGGGCAGCCCAGCAGAGACTAAGCTGGACCTCATCACCACAGTGTGCCACACTGGGGACAAACAGCTCATTGTGTTCCCCAGCTCTTGATGCAGCACTGCCCACCCAGAGCCTGGCTCTCCCAGCCATATAAAACAAGGTACAGGTGATGGGGATCTGAAATGAGCCCAAGGTAGGTGCCATGAGAGGCAGCAGGGGAAAACTGTGATCAAAACCAGTCTGGTGTGTGCAGCACCACAGCAGAGCAAGTCAGTCCTCAGCAGCTTCCCAGAACTCCGTGAATTGTTCAAGGCCAGGCTGGATGGGGCTTGGAGCAACCTGGTCTGGTGGAAGGTGTTCCTGCTCATGGCAGGGGGGTGGAATGAGATGGTGTTTAAGGTCTCTTCCAACCCAAATTATTCTGTGATTCTGTGAATAAGCCCTGTGGCAACAGGTCTTCCCTGCCCCCTGCTCATTGTAGGTGAACCAGGCTGTGTCTCCCTGCCAAAGCCTTGTCCTCAAAGCATTCCCACATTGTTAACAAAATCATTTACACACCTGCCCCTACAGCAAATTAAAAATAGTATCTTCAAGCTCTTTACTGATAAGAGTGAGTTTCTGCCTAAAAGCAGCCCAGTGTGGCTCCTGCTAGAACCACAGCTTTACTGAGATGAGTAACCAGCTAAACCAAGCAATCTTCTCAGCTTCAGAGGCACCTCTTTACAGGGCACATGATGGGGGCAAACACCAGGACCCACCACTCTGGACTGAGCACTGAACCACCAGAAAAGTCAGTGTCAGCAGGTACAGGCTCCATGTGGCAAATCCCATCAAACTCAGCATGGCTGGTAGGCTTTGGGGGGCTGAAAGATATCGAGTAAGTGCTGCTTTTCTGCGGAGCATCCAAGGGGAGAGCACTCATGCCTAGCACAGAGGTGTTGCCCTGTGACAACTCTATATCCATACTCACAGCCTGTGTATGGTCTCCAGGCAGATCCACTAAATGTCCCTGCACTGGTATCATCTTTGTGCTGTTATTACTCTGTCTGTTACTCTCAGAACAGACAATTAAGACCAAATCCTGCCATCAGCTTCACCCTGTGACTTTAATCAAAATCTAGATGAGCTAAACCCACTTGCAGGACAGCAGGAACTGATCAAGTATCACTTGATTAATCCATAATCATCACAGCGTACATGGTGAGACCTGGATGGGTGGGTCCTACTTAGCAGCTACACAGTGGCCCAAAACATTCATATTAACCCCTGAGATGAAGGAGGTGAGAAGGCAACAAAAATAAGATTTCTATCTGGTTTGGTTGTTAAAAGCAGACTTCTCTGAATAAGAAAAAAAAAATAGTGTGTGGTCCTTTAAATAAGGCAGCAGCCTCCAAACACTGAATCATTTAATCCCCTCTCGCTGGCAGCTGCTTTATCCCAGCCTCCCCTCGGGCCAGGTCTGGTCTGCAGTCCCATCCCAGTGCAGGAAGGGCAGCCCCACTGGGGACTGCAGCTCCCAAAGGTGGGGTGTCCCCATAGGTGTCTCAACCCCACACATTCCCCAGCCCCATCACACATTTCTTACTGTGTCTATGGCTGAGCTCAAAGCTGCTGTCTTCAAGTTCCCCTTGGGGGATGGTGGTGGCACAACCAAAACCTTCTTCTACATGCACCAGTGACAGCCTCCAGCCAAGGGAGATGCCACAGCTCATGCTGGAGCTAGGCTTGGACTGTGTGTTTTCATGGGGATTTGAAAGGGATTTATTTAATGCTCCATCACCCCGTGTGTCTCTGAACAGTGAATGTGTCTTATGGATGCATTACCCATCTTCTCTGCTCAGTCTGGCATGGATGACACAGAGCAAGAAATGAAGGGACTGGGAGAAATTTTAGCTGGATAACATAAAATGGCAAAGCACTCCCAGGGTTTGCTCTGCTGGGATTTTACCCATTTCTGTTTATGCCCACGCATCACTGATGCAGAGGGAAGCACTTGATATGGGTTTATGAGAAAAATCCATGTGGATGTTTCCTTTCAACCTGTCCAAGATGCCTCTTAGCAATTCAGAAAAACCTCAAAATAATCTTTTCCATTGCCCTAAGCATAAATTAAACCCATGGCCAGATCCACTACAGACAAATAATTTAAAAAATGAAGAGGGTGCACTGGGAGTGCTGGGCTCATCCCCTGCCCAGCAGTGTCAGGGCTGCAGTCCCTCTGCGTCAGGGGGAGAGCTCATAGGGTCAGGGAGGAGGGAGGCCCAGTTTACCACTCCAGGCACTTTCTTTCAGCTGACCAGCTAATTGCAAGCAAATTCCCCCAGCTGCACTGCCCCACTGAGGTCCCATAAAGAAAGAAGAGACAATCCCCCAGTGAAAGAAATTACCGCCTGTGCAGCCAACTCCCTCCCTGAGACTTCCAATGTAATTTCATATGACTGGGATACAAAGAACTCTGAAACTCACCCAGAACTCCTATTGCAGAGCCAGTAACTCAAGTGAGGTTTTATAAGTTTATAAATCTCAAGTCAGGGCTTTAATAACAGAACTACACTTCCTCATGCTGGTATTCATTGTGGCACTAGTCATCAGATGAGACAGCAAGATTAATCCTTCTTCTTATCCTCCTACATGGATGCCTCCATCACTCTGACCCCTACAGGTACTCACTGAGGTTCCAACTGATGCAAAAGGAAGAAAAAGAGAGGCCAAACATCCTGGCAATGTTTCTAAAAATACCAGTACTGCAGGGCTCCACCTGGTCTCTGCTCAGAGACACAGTCAGCTGAACTTTGCAGTGGATGTCTGGGAGACACGGCTGTTCTGGGAGATGCTTTGTGATGCTGCAGACCAAATCAAAGACAACACTTGTCAGGGCTATGGACATGAGCCACTAGACATGCAGAGCAAGCAGGTGGAGAGGTAACCAGCTCCCATTACTACATCCCAGTGGCTGCTTTCTATGATGTCCCTGTGCAGCCTGGTGCTTGTAGAAGTGCTTTTCTATGAAGTATCAGCGGTCCCTAACAGACAGCTGACACTGCAACCACCTCCACTAAATGACAGGATTGTGATGTGATGTGCTGTGCCCTCAGCCCTGCTCATCTAACAGAGGCTGCTGGAGGGAGGGCAGCCAACACACGTGGACACACAAATGGCACAGGAAAGGTGCTGCAGCTTCTCCCTCTTAGTTTCAAATAGTTTTTTTCCTTTGGAAACATAACCCAAATCAGTGCATTTTTGTAAGACCAACAAAAATGTTTTGGAGTGACCAAGCACACACATTGGGATCCTGATGTAAATTCAAGGGGAACCCAAGCTGTTTGTCTTGAACATTCCATTAGTCAGTTTTGATGATGTCAAAACATTTTGAGAAACAGCACTGAGGAAAACTCATCAAACTAATGGAATTGGAGATGAGCCTTTCCTCTCTGAGGAGATTTCATGGAGGGAGAGAGGGCCCATAAGGTGAGGATGCTGGAAGCCCTAGAAGAATCTAGGGGTCAGCAGGCCAAGAGATATTGACTGCTTTAATGCAAAGCTGTGCAGACAAAGAGATAACCTAGAAAAGCAGGAACTGTGGTATTTAAATGGCATGATTAATTAGTCACGGATGAGACAAGTATGAGGGGATTATGAGAGGTAAACAAACATTTTAATAACAGTAAGAAAGAAAGTCAATAAGGCAGCTTTTACTGGCTTCTTCTCTCTGTATTGAAAGTAAGAAAAGAAAATTATGTCCCACAAAATTGGAATGGCCAAATTCAATGCTGAGAAGAAAAATAGCCAAGATAATGAGACTGTAGCTGGTGGAGATCCCTGCTACAAGGTGTTATTGAGGCCAAAGCCTTGGTCAGATTCAAATAGGATTAAGTATTTAAATGACCAGTCAGATGGCCACTTACTACAGAAAAGTGGGCAGAAATTAGTTTGGTCTAGAAATTGGACAGTGCATGGGGACAGAGGAAATTCTGCAGCAAATGTACCATCATGTGCTTGGCTGCTGTGGAAAATTTCACCTTAACCTGAGGGTGACCTCACTGATGGGACTTGTTGAGAGAGTAACTTGTCCTCATTCAGTTCTTCATCTACATTTGATCAACCTGGAGAGAAACATTAGAGGGGTAGCTGTAAAAATTCAAGATTCAATTCCTGCAAGACTGGAAGTTACAAAACTCATGAGAACAGGGTAAAGATTAATGAGAAAGAGCTTAAGTGATCCTCTGACAAAACGCTTGCGACATTTATTACTCAAGGTGGTGGAAGGTTGTTGTGTATAGCTAACAGCAGGTGCTTTCTGGATAAAACAGAAGAAAACTTATAAAAAGGAGATTAAGGCTGGGATAAAACAGGGTCTGGAAAGCTACTAAACAGCAAAGAAGATGTTGTTTCTTTCCTTCTGAAGAAAGATCTCTGAGCAATAGAGGGAAGGTGTAAGACGGAGGTTGTATCATGGTACTGCACAATGATTTTGAGAGAACACACAAGCCACACTCTGCTGCTTCTAACCAAACTGCCTGTGCTCTGGTACACCAGGCCCAATTAATAAATATGAATAAAATTGTTCTTAACCCACACACATCGACAAATGCCCCTAAAACTTGGCCCCACTGCCAATCCTTTCAGAAACACACCAGCCCATGTCCTACTCACTCACTCTGCAAGCACCAAGGAGTTGAGCACAAAAGGCTGGTGGTGCTGTCAGCTGGAGTTCACCACAGTCTTAAAAGTGATGCAAAACAAGAGGAAATAACAAATGGAGGTGGTTTTCTCTTTTGCACAGATGTAGTCCAAGGGAAGCTCCTGATATCAGCCATCCACAGCTCTATCCAGTGTTCAGGGACTGAGTAAAGCAGCTGGGGGAAGCCAGTGGATGTGAAGAGAAACAACAACCAAATGGGAATCGTGGGGACCACAGACAAGGACAAGAGAGCAGCTGCAGCTCTGAGTGTTGCTTTTAGGCAATCAAAGAATAAGGAAAAGAATAAAAACGGGGTTTCAAAACTGCTGGCTGTGAGGAGGGCAATCAGCTGACTGCACTTTGGCTCTGTGCTGTATTATGTGATGTGTGCTGGCCAGAGTGGCAGGAAGGGAACAGAGCATCCTGTCATCCTGTGATGACACCTTCTGCTGGCCAGCAGTAACCTGGGAGAGGTCTTTCCTGTGCCTGTTTGGGAAGAGAGGGAAAAGAGCAAGGTAAAGCTATGCTGGAGAGAGGAAGGAGTCCAGTGAGAAACTGGGAAGATTATGGCACTCATCTGGAAAGACAAAAACTGTCACGGAAGTCAAGGCTGGAAAGGAAATTGGAGATGACATGTGGTCCACTCTCCTGGCCAAAGACAGGATCATGGATATAGAATCATAGAACAGTTTGGGTTGGAAGGATAAAGGTCACCCAGTCCAACCCCCATCTGGTCTGTGTTTATCTGTGCAATGTCACCACCTCTATGTCCCCAGAAGGTCACTGCCATTGATACAGCTTCTGTCAGGGTCACTCACGTTAGGCAAACATTGGCTTCCGAGCTGAACTGGTTGCACTGAAGGATCCCACCTTTAACTTTTATCAGCAGACATTAATTTCAGTTTTTGGAGGATGAAGGTCTCTCTCCTCTGGAGACACAGCCCTCGTTGGGAATAGGTGCTGTTAGAAGCTATAGAATGAAACTGTAACAGAGACTGAAACCAGATCCTCACTAGGCACTACTGAAGATGAACCCAGTTTGGATTTGATGTCAAAATGATACAATACATATACAGACAAGGAGTGTTTCTAGAGCAAACCAAGCAGCAGAAATTGAGAAACAAAGCTGCGAAAGGGAATAATCTTGATCATTAATTCCACCTATCCTCTAAAATAGCTACGGATATAAAATATTAAATATATCCTGCACCTGATACCTGACTCCTCCCAGCCGGGCTGTGCAGAGGGCTGGACAGCACAGCATACTGCAATGCATGAGGCATTATTTTAGTCCTAATTCTGCCTGTTCCAGGATTACAGCATTAACACCCAAATCTCACAGTGCAGCTCAAGGAGAATACAAAAATGAGGTTCCCCACACGCTCTGGGGTGAGGAAAGCCGTGCGCTGGAGTAGGCAGCCAGGAGAGTTATTTTTCATCAGTCAGACAGTTTGGGGGAGGCCCCCCCGCAGCCNCGCAGCCGCCCCCGCAGCACCGCCCGCTGCCCTCCGCGCCCGCGGTGAGTGCCCGCTCCACGGGGAGGGGATGGAACGGGGTGCGGGGAGCCCCTCGGAGCCCCTCGGGGTGCGGGGGACGAGCGGCGAGCCCGGGGAAGGTCTGAAGGTCTGCCCGGCGCCCCGCCGGGGAGCGCGGCCGCGGCCCCCCCGCCACACAGACGGAGCCGGTTCTGTGCCCCGCTCGGTAAAGGGAGAGCTCCGGCTCCTCCGGGCCACGGGGTACCGGCCCCGGGGGACCCTCAGCCCGCTTCAGCATCCCCTTGCCCCGGCCCGGCGCGGCCCCGTGTTTACGGAGTGTCGGGGCACCCCGCCGCGGGGAGGAGGCGGGGGCGGCGGAGCTGACGGCGAGGGATTGATTGGAAATGGGGAAAAACGGCGTGACAGGAGGGATACCGGGTGGTCTGAGCGAAGCGACAGCTCTCGCTACAGGTGACCGCACGGAAGACGCCGCGGGAAGGTCGGGACGCTGCGGGAGGGGGGCAATGAGGGGAACAGAATGCGAGCAGAAGGGAAACAGCGAGGGAGGCGGGAGCGGGCAGGTGATGGTGACACCCTCGGGACAGGTGACACTCGGGGCCGGTGACACCCGCCGGTGACACTCGGGGGTCGGTGACACCCGCCGGTGACACCCGTGGTCGGTGGCGCGTGCGGCGGCGGGCGCTGTCCGCGGTGCTGAAGCCCCGACGGAGCGGCCCCGGCCCCGCCGGTCCCCGCACACTGACCCCGGTTACAGCTCCGTCCTCCCCCCGCGGCGCCTGCAAAACTCCCAGCGACTTGGAGGCCGGTAATGGAGTTGGCTTCCTCTTTACGTCACCCCGACTCGGTGCTGTTTGTTGATTCCACACGGGTATTTTGGAGCTGCCTGGTGCCAGCCGCCTGCCCACCTCAGGCCCGGCGAGGTGTGCTCCGGCTGCACTGTGGACAAGCCTGATCTCTGCTCTCTCAACTGCTCTGCAGACCGGGTTTTGTGGCCTATTAAATGATAGTTTATACAGTGCCCTCCTGTCACAGGCTGTGCTGAGAGTGCTCTAACACAGGAAGCAGCATCGGCTCTGGAGAGGATGGGGAAGCCGTGTCTGGCCGACCCCAGAGAAGATTTTTGTTTCAAAAGAGCCATATCTGATTTAATCTAGCCTATTAAGTAATTAATTCTCCCAGTGTCCCTGAGTAGCAGGCAAATACATTTTAGCATGCCAAGGCATTTGTTTAACTGCCCAAAAACTGTCATGAGACTGAAAGTTTGATTGCTAAAGATATTTACATGTGCTTGTTTTATTGGTACACATTGCTAAGGCATGTGACTTACCAGAGTTGAAAAACATATGGTAAATAAACAAAAACCCTCAAACAAGCCAAAAACAACACTAGAGAGAAAAGTTACCTAGATTAAACTCAGTATCTGTTCTTAAAATGTACTGCACCATGGGGAGTCTCTGTTGCATGAGAAAGAGAATTAGGGGGTCTTGCAGAGGTCCAAGGTCTGATTTCCCATTTTCATCTATTAAAGGTGGTAAAAATTTCCAACAAAACAGTTCCTGATGAGTAGTAAATAGTGTCAACAAAGAATCTCGGGGCCTCTTGACATGAACTCAAATGTGCAGTACATATCTGAGGAGACAGCATGGATGCAACAGCTGTGATAAAACAAGTCTTTGAACAAGAACAAGGGAAAAAAAAAAGGCTTGTTTAGTTGATCTTCAGTAAGTGGAGATGTAGGAAGGAAATTTTACCTCAGCCCTTGAAAACAGACTTCTAGAGTAGAGCAGACATCAACAAAAATGACAACAGAATTGGAAGTAAGAAAAAAAAAGAGGAAAAGAAAGTCAAAGCCTGTCAAGGACTGGAGAAAGGCCCTTACAGAGGAGGAATTACAGTACCTGAGAATTCACTTCATTAAAAAGTAGGGTGGGAGGTGATGTGAATCCTTGAATCTGAGAGCCTCTACAGAAAGAAATTACCAGGCACTGAGTTATTCCTCTGTCTGCCAAAGAGAGGCACAACATGAACAAGTGTTGAGATGCTAAAGCCAAAACATTCCAGTTTAAGGGTGGGATCACATTTTTGAACAGAGGAGTGCTGATGACCTATGAAGGAACCATCAGAAAACATGTTGGATTCTCCATCTGTTTATGTCAAGATTTGATGTCCTCCCAAAATATGCAACTTAGCCAGAGCAAGTCATTGGGCTCCCTGCAGGAGTAATTGCCTGGAAACTAATGGCCTGAGACTCAGACAGAATTAACTCAGAGGACTTTATGGTACCTTTGTTCCTTAATTCCCCAATTAAGGCACGGACATGTCACAAATTTTCTTCCAGGTGTCCCAGCCACCCCTCTAGATTAGTACAACCCCCATAGTAGGTAGGATTTTTAACCACATGCCAAGAGCAGAACAAAGGAGTGACCAGCTTCTATTTTGAATCCTCCAATTTTCCAACTGGTTTCACTAATTAGCTTTCCCCAAAAATAATCTTTTTCTTTTGTTGCAGTAAAGGGAAGCATTTTAAAACATAAAACATTCTCCTCAGGGAGTTATTCATGACTCTCAAGTCAAGGCATATCTTATCCTTCTCTAATTTTTTTTGGATTACAGGAAAATGATGAAAATTTATTCTTTGTGTAACTTCAGAGTCTCAGATGGGATCATATCAGAAAGGATTCCAGCCAAAATCATTTTAAAGGATATATTTGTAGGCTGATTTGACACTACTTCCTTCTGAAGACAGTCTGTTTTCTCAGTTCTCAAATCACGCACATATAATAAAATTTCTTCCACATTCCCTTAAAGGCAACAGGAGATTTTTCTAGAAAATTCAATGAGAACAGGAAAACCTCCTAATGGCTAAATTAATGGTTTTTCTCTGAAGCCCTGCAACATTCAAGTAAATAGGATGGCAAGAGCTTACATAAACACAATCCTAGGCTCTTCATGAAGCCAAGCAAAAAAAGAGAATAACAGCAGTCTGTAACGGACTTCTTTGTCCTGAAATAATCAAAACTTTTCTTTCAGAGCACCCGAGCTATTAAAATCACCATAATGTTTAAGCAACATATTGTTGTTTGGATTATTAAGACATTTTGAAAATAAGAATGTAAAACCAAAGCAAATGCCTCTTCAGCTGTGTGTGGCAGTGGGATCTGTATGTCACACAAAAACATTAGTAGGGGGGCAGCATTTATGACTCTCACATTAAAAAAAAAAAAAAAATTATGCCCCCAAATCACTCCCAGATTGTGCCCTCTGTTATGTAGAAAGCCATGGTTAGGTCTGAGCTTGTCAGTCAGTGAGAGACAGTAGATCTAGGTATGCAAAGTATCCAGAGCTCAGAAATACAGCAGGCATTTTTCAGCTACTTCCTATGGATATGAAAACCTGGCCAGAGTCTCACCTCAGTCCAGGGTGAGTCTGCTGAACTCATTAAACCACCCACGTGTAAATGGGAGCAGACTCAGATCCACAGAGGTTCCTAAGACATTTCTCATTTACAAGGAATTAGACATAGCTAAGCTGTGGTTGTCAATGGGAAAATGCCAACATTGAAAGAACTGGAAACTGTAATTTTTCTCTTGTATATTGAGAAAAATTCTCTTGAGTTTTCTTGGCTCATTAAATAGCAGTCCTGCTTCCAGACTATGAAGTCATCTTCAAGAGACTGGGTGCTCTGGCCAGCATTTATGCTCCCACCACAGCCCATCCCTTACTGTCACCAGGCTGGAATATCTCTAAGAGAAAACTATTTTTTCCCACAAAAAAACTGTCAGAGCAAAGCCCAGGCACTTATGAAACAAAGCCAGCGAGGTGGAGCCACACAGCACATGACTGCTGTTTCTGTTCCTCTGCACAGTCACTGTATCAATAATTCATTGAAACTCATGATACCATAAATTAAATTAAATCTACCTGGCAGGTGAACGGAAGAAGAGCTTTTGCAACACAGGTGTTTCCAGCACCACATCCTAATTCTGATCAGACAGGATCAAAGTGGCCTTCTGCCTACAGGGAAGTGGGTTTCTGTTGCCATGCTACAGCTGTCTATGGGTGTATATGTGTCTAACAGTACACATTTATAAGATCACACATGTGGGCTCAGGGCAGCCCCTCTCAGTAGTCATTTGCTTTAGTTTATTGGTGACCATGACCTCAGTTAGAGGTTTGGCCCATTCCTCCTGCACATCCTCAGCTCCTTGAGTGTGGCCAAGTCTTCCTCAATGAAGATTTTTAAGCTGAGAATGGAGACACTCCTTTGTGCATCACTTCCACACCTGGGCACATTCCACTTGCATATGCACAATTAAAACTTAGCTTTAAAAGTGTGCCTGAGCATTACTGAACCAGGTCTTAACGATGGACCAGTTGAGCTGTGCTACATGAGCCACTGCCCCGTGGTGCTCAGCAATGTCAGGGTGGCTCCAGGTAGGATTTGAGCACCTAGTCTGGTAGTGAAGAAAATGTCTGCCTCTCCTGGCTGTCTTTCACTCCCAGATGGCAATAGGCAGGAAGCACTGGGCACAGATCTTGGACCACTCCAGCCCCAGAGCAATGCACTACAGGAGCATCTGGATTCTTCAGAGACTTGTCTAAGACACCTGGGCACCAGCAGGTGTGTTCCACTCATTAAACAACCAGCTGGGAAGCAACAGAGGCTGGGAGATGTGCAATTAATAACCGGGGTCACCAGCTCTGCTCCATGTAAATTAAGACAGAAAGAAGCAATATGTCAAGTTCCTTTGGCTGAGAGCTCTGGCACAGACAGGAACTACAGCAATGATATTTCAGCAGCTCTTCTCTTGCTCGTGTGCAGGCACACCAGTGGAATTATGCTTGCCAGGCAGGGCAGAACACCATGGGGACACTCCACTGACTGTAGCTGGGAGACAAAAGTCTCAGGGAAAGAGGTTGGGTTTTGGGGTCTTGCCACTAAGGGAGGTTAAGAGCAAGGATGCAATTAGCTACTTTAAGTTAAGGTAATCATGTTGGCTCACACCGATTCCCTTGCCACACAAGGACATCTCCGGGCAGTGCGTGTGCATTGCTCAGGAATATTATAATATTCTAACTTTTATGCTATTATCAGTTTTAAGACCACATAATTCTTCATCTAATTCTGCTTCCGTAGTACCATCCTAGAGACTGATTTAGTGCTAGGTGTGAGTTTGTAACTCACTGGGAAACATCCAAAGCCCTCCTGCTACATCACCAGGTATTACTCACACTACACATCACTTAGGTGTTGCAGTGCTTTTGCCTGACTGATGATGATAAATGACTAAACACATGAACTCTATTCTAAATCATCATCTTTGATCCACTTGTGATCACATTACTCACATAATCGGTTGTGCTGAAACATGGCAGAATTACTCATGTAAGGCAAGCGTTTTTGTCCTAGTGAATAAGAAGAATAATCAGCAAAATGTAATAAAATCAGCAGGAGCTGCTATTCACTTCCTTGGAAGTGCGTTGAACCTATCTCAGGCTTCTGTTGAGGAATTTAGAGATAGAGGTTACAACCAGCTAAATTCCCCCCAGCTCAAGGCTCCTATTTGCATATGCAAAAAAGCTCCCGTTGATTTGCATATGCTACTACTGCTTCTTCTGGAACCTTTAGTAGGCTTGGGATTGAAGGATGCATTTTTCCAGCTTCTTCTGAGGAAAGCAGTTGTTTGAGAGCCTCTCCTGCATTAATTAGGTGATAGCCAAAATAGTGGAAGTGGGGCAGTGAGGCATAATCAATTACATTTGTATAACTGCTGATGGAACACGATAAGTAATTAATGAGACCATGTGCACATACAAAAGATAAATGCAGCTGAAACTCGGCAAGAGCTGAATGATGTTTGTAAGCTTGATGTGCTTACTGTGTAAAAGGCCAGTTCAGACTCCTACTGAATCATTAAAGAAAGGTGGAAAGATTGCTGGTGAGTGAGAGTCAGCATTGAGAGGAAAAAGCCCAGCAGTTTCTTAGTGGGGAATAAAGGAATCTCTGTAAAACCACCAATCTTCAAAATAAAACCAGAGGTTTAAAAATAGTGGATTTTCAGGTTCTGTATTTGATATACAGGGAAATTTTTTCCTGGTTTGGAAGATGAAGCCTTAGTGTTAAATCAGCTCTTTAGTGAAGGATTTGTGTTTTCGTCACTGGGTTCAAAATGCTACCCAGAAATGAAATAAGTTGTCATAATGATGTATCAGCCAGACTCTCGCAAGAGTAAAAATCCATTTTGTTTAGAGAGCCTCACACATTAATAAATAACGCATTCTGTGAATTATGTCAAATGAAAAAAGCTCTCCTGTCTGGCCTGCAGCAAACCATAATGACTTTCATTCTGAGATGTAAAAGTATGGATCCACTGAGGAAAGAAAAAGAAAACACAGCCCAGTAATTACAGAGATTTCCTCTTGTGTGTTGTTAAAGCAAAGACAGTTTTTAAAGTTGTATAATTCTAGAAGAAACTGTCTGATAGCCCAGGTCTACAGTTTCAGTGATACAAAGGTTGTCCACTCTCACTATGAGATTTGGTACAGAAAATATGTTACCTCATTAAAGTGGTAATTACTGAAATTAATACAACCTACTACCTAAAACCAGGGAAAAGCTCAGAGTCACAGACCCAAGGCTGCAGCCATCCCACTGATGCTGCTGGCAGTGGTACTGTTTGAGGAATCTATGCCCAGCATTGCAAATGAGCAACTCACTACATTCCAGAAAAATCAGATGATGCTTCTCCTCTTATGACAGCTCAGAGTCTGGAACTGCTTCTCCCAAAAGCCAAGGCTGCAGAAGGATGTGCCAGTATATTTGCAAGGCCAGGTTGGATGGAGCCCTGAGCAATCTGGTCTAGTGGAAGATGTCCCTGCACATGGCAGGTTGAGTTGGAATGAGATGATCTTTAGGATTCTGTCCAACACAAACCATTCTATGAATTTACGAGTCTCTGTAAGACAAATCTGCATTCCTGGGCACCCCTCCCATGGTGTTTAAAATGCCTGAACCTCAGTGGTCAGTACATTGGTCCTTGAAAGCCTGAGCACCCAGACCTGTGAGTCCAAACTTCTTTTAGGAATTTCATGTGTTTGACATCACTGCAGTTTGTGACTGCAGAAAGGTGGGGGAGACTGTACTCGAAGAATTGGTATCAATATCTGCACTTGGAATGCAAAATGGCACAGCACCACAAATGACCAGCATTTGAAAGTGCACGGAGCCTCTAGGGTCCTTCTGCAGATGAGCATGTGCAGGTACAAAACCAATATTGACTTCAACAAGGCACGTCTAGGGGACCATTAATCATTTTTAGCCTTGTTTCTCATCTACTTCTGTAGAAAACCCAGATAGATTAACCACCACACACTTCTTAAAGGCACTGAATTTCTCCATTTTACTGTTGGAGCAACAAATTTTACTAATTTCATGTAATTTCACTACTCTTCTAGAGGGAGCATGTCAGAACAGCTCCAGGATGTTCCTGGTTCCCCCCCACCTCCTGCTCAGCTCACCCATCCATTGATTTGCCATTTCCCTGCATTGTTGCAGTTTTTAAGGCTTTTACCTTCCTACCTTAAGACAACAGTGACAAACAAGACCCTTTTGCAAATGTGCTAATTGATTATACCTCTTTCTCTGTGGTTCTCTTATATATTTTTTTTTCCGTTCTGGTGGTTAAATAGCTTTGTTGCAAACCCAAACAGAGCACTTCATCCATATTGCATTATTTACAGCTCAGCACGCACAGACTCTTGTATCTGTCATACCCTGCATCCATTCCTACACTATTCTGCACCATGGGAATTATTGGTACCCATGCAAAAAGGGCATAAAACAAGTGGAAAACCAAAATGCCAGACATTGGACTGGGGCAGGTGGATTTGCCAAGGGGAGGGATGTGCATGAGTATCTCCAAAAGAAACATTTCAGCTTCCATCCCATTCAGGCTGTAAGAACTGTAGGTGCTCCACATGCCTATGTTCCATGTGCATCCAGCCCCTATGAAAGAGGAAAATACTGCTCCTTTCAGTCCCAGAGCTGTGTCTCAGTAGCCTGGTGCTCCACAGCATCCCCAGGGAACCTGGACCCTGCTTGTGAAGTTGGCATGTAATTAATCCTGGCAAAGTATAGGGCAGCTCAGTATCAAGGGATCTGCTGGCCTTCCCTGTGGCACGCTCCAATTTCACCTCTGAATGTGTCACATCATCTCCCACCTCATCCAGGCAGGAAGATGAGCCCTCAGCTACCAAAACCTTCTCATTGCTCACCTGCATGGGCACAGATCAGTGCTCAAATATTGATTTGCTGTTTACTTAAGAGAAGGGAAACATCAGCTGAGAGACACAAAGAAGGTTTACATCACTCCCATCCTTCCCTCTGCCTTTTCCCTGATTATCCAGGCAGTCCAGTCTCTCCCCAGCAAGGACAGCAGCTAAACCACCACACTGTATCCCCGCTGAAGGCTGGAAAGAGGAAGAAAGGTTATCTCTATGTACATGCTAATTATATCACTGGATTACACATTTATGCTCTTCTAATACTTGCACTATAGGCTAGAAAACAAAGTTTAGGAATTCCTGGGTGCTGCTTCTGGGTGCATGGAACCCTTGCCTTATGTCTTTGGTCAAATTAAACATTTCGTCTTTTATTTTGCTTGTTTGTCTAAAGAAGATAATGATGTTTAGCCATCTGACAGCTAACACTGCCAAAGCATTCAGTGCACCATTGATAGAAGAACCATAGAAAAGTGTTGTTCAGACTCTCTACTTCCATTTTGCCATGAAGATACACAGAAAATTTCCCAGTTTTTCAGTTGATGCACAGAGAAACTTGTTCTTAAATCTGAAATGTTATCAGTGGTTTAATTTAGCGACTACTGTAGTTTAAATTAACCACAGCTCCACTTGAACTGCTCAAGCAGAGGTAAAAATGGAAAGATTAAAAATAAGAAAAGCCCAAAATTACCAGCGAAGGCACAAGGCCAGATTGCTGAAGCTGGACCCACGTGAGCGGCGCCGGGACCGGCAGGGACCAGCCCTCGCTCTCGGCTCTGTGCCTGGCTTTTAAATCGCTTTAAGGAGGGCTGATGATGGAGACAGAGCCAGCTTTTACAGTGGCAGCCCAGCTGGGGATCACCACTGTAAAAACAAGCGCATAAAGCTCCAAATCAAATCGCACTCGCAATGAAAACATTTCGGCGGCGAGCAGCCCCGGCAGAAGGCATCCCCGCTGTCGGAGCTGCTCCCGCATCCCCGCGCTCCGAGCCGCTCCCGCATCCCCGCCTGACGTCAGCCCTCCCTGCTGAAGGAGCTGGAATGAAATCCAGTCCCTGAGCCTCTCCAGACTAACCCGCCCCGCCGTCACCGAGCTCATAATTAAAGGGAAAAGGGAAGGGGTAACAGGGAACTCAGCCTAGCACGCTTGTTTCTCTTTGTCTCGTTCTTTTTCTGGGATTGCAGCGGGGTTTGCTGTCAGGACATGCCTTTTCCATCATCTCGAGCTACCTCCAGCATCCCTTTGAGCCTTTAGGGCTCTGTTTGTCCAGACGTGATGCTCGGCACACACTCTCTGCTGGAGCGGGTCTGAGGGCTGATGTTCTGCACCATAAACACTAGAATTAATATTCCTGGGATCCACAGCAGGCACTGCCCTGGGGCTTGAAAGGAACCAGCTTCAATCCCAGATTTCTGAAGCACAGCTCCCCTGGGCAAGGAGAAAGGGACTTCCCCCCTAAAAACTCCTGCAGCAAACCGGGAACTGGTGTCCTGCATGCCAGGGTCAGATCCATGCTGATCCAGATGCTGGAGGCATCAGCAATCTTTCCTCTGCAGTAATCACTCTGTGAGCCATGGAAAACCAGGGAAAACCCAACCTTTTCCTCTTAATGAGTGCCCCTGCCTGGCTTTCCATCAATACGACAATAGGAGCTCTCTTTGTTCCATTTACCACCATCGATATTCTGTTTCTTGTTGCATCCCAACAGATTTTAATAGAGATCTTTGCTCATGGATACCCCCCTACAGACTTCTGGACAGAGGGGAGTCATTAATGGAAAAATCAAAAGCCATTCCAAGGCACAGGTGTGGTTTGGGGACAATTTTCTGGAGGAGCTGGAGCTATGGGGGGTGGTGAGGATGGGAGATGCTGAGGAGGCACTGTGTGGCATCTCCCCAGAAGAACGAGTTTTACACGAGGAATAATTCAGCATCAACCCAGACACTAAGGAAGATCCATGCCTGCAAACACCTATGCCTCTCCTTCTGGCTTGATTGCAGTTTTAGTCAATTTACCCTGATGAAGAGGAGTGTTTTGGTACAAACAGTGGTGCTGACAAGCACATGGTGGCAGCAGCAAGTGCCAGCCAGTGAGGAAAACCAACCCCAACAGCCTGATGGTGCAGAGCTGTGCAGCTCCAAAATCCAGTTGCAGCTTGTACCTTCTGAGCCACAGCTCCCTTCATCTTCCTGGGTTTATGGTGAGGAGAGGAGATTTAAAAAAAAATCAAAACAAAAAAAGTAAAAATTTCTTTTGCTTCTCACTGTCTGCTTCTAGACAGGCAGGGTTAGTGGAGCAGAGCAGAAGTGAACTTCCTCTGCCCCATGGAGGTGGTTGCCATCCATGACATATTTTCTCATGGTTTCAAATGGAATGAAAGGTTATTTTCCAAGCTACAGAGCAGCAATATGCTGATCTCGCTTAAACATCTGGAATAGTTTTGAATGACTGCTTTAATTGAGTATAGCAGCAATTATAGAGTTATTTCATTTCAGAAGTTTTGAAAGGGTTGGTTTTCTTTCCTTGATGACTTATAGGAGAAGACTAAACACCATGAATTGCAGGGCTCTGTTGGGCTGCCATGAAGGGCACAGCCCAGCCCCAGGCAGCTGGAGCAGCTCAGCAGCCTAAATCTGGATGCATCACTAATCCATCAGCCAGTTCCTGCTTTAAATTTAAACCATTTAAAATATTCAAAGCCTTTCTTCATAATTTTAGCAGTTAATATTCTTCCAAGACAAGACTGCCATAACTTCTCTTGTGGTTCTTTGGGATGCTGGTGAGAAAGTAATTTCTATACCGTGATGTGGCTTGAGAGTGAACTGGGCTGTCCAAATCAGTCATCTCTCTTCAGTTTGAGGAATACACAAATTTTTCCAGTGTGGATGTGAATTCCTCGAATAAGGAGTATATGCCACACTTCCCAAAGCCTTCAGACACCTAGAGAAATGATGATGAAAAACTGGGGTCCCAATGCCCCTTGAAACATAGGACAGGTCTTCCCATGCCAGAGCATGGCTTGGTAATGGCACCAAGGACCAGCCTGAAGCTTTGGTGCCTTCATCCCACACCCTCCTACCTCTTCTGAGGACCCAGCTTCTTGACTAGTTTAAGTCAATTTAGTGTAAATCCTAGCATAGCAATCTAAGTCTTTCAAATTCAACTAAGAGAAGCCACAAAGTTCAAGGAAAATAATTAAATAAATGATGGGAAGTGGGGAGCATAGTAAGACCTCTTTTCCAGTCCACACTCCAGAGGTGCCATGCTTTGGATAAAAGGAAGATGAATTTTGAGCTGTTTTTCTTAGAGTTGTTGTATTCCACATGGCTAAAATACATTCCTGGCAAAGCAGAGCCACTGTGGAAGTGCCAGGACAGGAGCACATTGCCCTGAGGGAAAAAGGAGGCTCAGGGAAGACCTTTTTGATCTCCACAACCAAAAGGATGATGCAACCAAGTGGGAGTCAGTCTCTTCTCCCAAGTAACAAGTGATAGGACAAGAGGAAATGGCCTCAGGTTGTGCCAGAGGAGGTTCAGATTGGATATTATGAAAAATTTCTTCATGGAAAGGGATGTCAAGCACTGGAACACGCTGTCCAGGGAATTGGTGGAGTCACCACCCTTGGGGGGATTTAACAGATGCGGAGATTTGGCACTCAGGAACGTGGGTTAATGGTGAGACTTGATAACCTCAGAGGTCTTTCCAAAGCTAAGCAATTCCATGGTTCTATGAGGACAGGTCTGCTTCATCCTGTCTAGTGCAGACCCACTGAGCTCTGGCTCAGCTGCCCTCTTCAACAAAAACCTTCCTTTAAACTAGAAAGTAAAACCTCACCTGTGAGCCAGTCCATCCCACAACCAGCTGACTTCTTGAGCAACCCAAAAGCCAAACTCAGGTTTTATTCTCCACCCAAAGATGCACATTTGCTCAGGAGCAGTAACAATTTCTGATTATTATTCCCAGCTGGAACATGCAGCCTTTCAGCCTATGGTTGCTTGAGGTAAAAAATCAACACCACTTGAAAAGTGATCAACCAAAACATGAAATAAATGCTGTGTTTCATTTAATAAACTTCAGCAACACAAGGCTGCCTTGTGGACACAATGTAATTTGTTTTGGATGTAAAGATGGAAAAAAATAATTGTTTTGTCTTCAAGGCAATTAAAATAAAGGAATATTTCTGTATTGACAGGTAAGAAGCTGCCAGGTAAAAATTCATAGCTAATAAACTATTTTTCCTGTTCCCTTATATTAGCTTGCAGCTTGTCAATTCTTCTTGGTTTGCACAAAGTCAAGAAGTCATCATGTGTCACTTGGAAGTCACTGCTGCTGGTACAATGAGAACTACACAGTTTGCTGAAGAACAGCAGGAAGGGAGGAATGGCAGTTGCTAAATTGTTCTTGAACATATGATGCAAAAGGGGATGAAAAAAGCACAGAGAAAGAGAAAACCAAGATAAGATCATGATTTTTGCTGCTGGAACTGCAGTGCTGCCAGGCTTGGAGACACACTCTGTCCCCACCAGGGCCCAGTGTGCCCCAGTGGCCACCAGCCTCTCACAGTTACATGTAGCCATCATCACTTTTGGTAGCAATTAAGCCACCTAATGAGAATTTGGAGGGAATCAGGTTCCTGTTGTTTGTGGCTCTGTAGTAATGACTGAACCCATGTAAACACAAAGGAGGGCAGTGGATGACTGTTGTACAAAATAACTAAGGGTGGAGAAGGGAGATTTCTCCATAGCAGCAGCATTGGTCAAAGCAAAGCTCTGCCAGCAGAAGAGCCCAGCAAAAACCAACTTAGGGGATGCTTTTGACTCTTGCTTCTTTCTTTGCTGTTTCAGTCAAAACTCTGTTCCCCTTTCTCACAGGGCTGCCAGTGCAGGATGGAGACGCAGCCACAGCCCTGAGTGGGTGCTGCTGCCACTGCCTGTGACCCACCTTTGCCCAGCCCAGCACCATGAGTGGGTTCTTCTCTCGGCTGGACCCCCGGCGGGTGCCCTGGGGGGCCGCGGGCCATGCCCTGCGCCCCCGGGTGCTGCGCACCAAGCCTGTGGAGTCCATGCTGGAGGGCACCGGCGCTGCGGCCACCCAGGGCGCCCGGCTGGCCAAGGTCCTCACCACCCTGGACCTCATCTCCCTGGGTGTTGGGAGCTGCGTGGGCACTGGCATGTACGTGGTGTCCGGCCTGGTGGCCAAGGAGATGGCGGGGCCCGGGGTCATCGTGTCCTTCATCATCGCTGCTGTCGCGTCCATCTTGTCAGGTGAGTTTTGTGGGGGATTTTGGGTAATGTGCAATGTCCTGCATCCTCTCTGTTCATGGGTGGATATCTACTCAACCCCACACGCTACACGGAGGTAGCACCTTCCCCACCAAATAAAAACCATTTCCCACAGGTCTCACATAGCTCATGGGGTGCACTGTCCCTCATTGCCCAAATGTCAGACCAAACCTTGTACTGGGAGCCAGCAGCCCAAGCACGACTATCCTGATGAGCTGCCAATGGCTTCTGCAAGGATGGAGCCTGTGGGCAATATTTTTGAGACATTTGAGAGTTTTGCAGAGTGTGTCCCAGGCTGAGAGTGTGGCCAAGCCACAGCACTGGAGCGAGAGCTTGTGGGAAACTCAGTTCCAACAGGAAGGATGTCAGTGGCTTGGGCAGTACCAGGACCAGCTTCTTTAGTTGACATGGTGAACAGTTAAAAAATTCCTCAATTAGTTCTGGAGTTGATTTCATTGGCTCCCATTCATGCAGGGTCAGTCTTCGAATTTCCAAACAAAAAAAGAAACAATAAACAAATGTGCAGGGAAAGAGAAATGATGTATTTTAGTGAAAACACAGTGAATTCTATCTCCTCCATAGGAACCCAGCTGAGCATATGGCTTGAGCTGCAGTTTCTACACGAAGCCAGTACTGCTGGCATTTGTCCTTTCCAGATCAGTGCTAACACGATGATGTGATGTTCCTGCTCTCTCTGCTCAGAGGACTTTGCATGCTGTGTCAGTCTGGCATCCAGCTTTTATCTGTGGGTTGGATAAGGAAACCTGAGCAAATGGCAAAGGGCTTTGATAGAAGACAGGAAGAGCCAACACAGCAAAGTGACCCAGATCGGCTTTTCAAAATTCTGGATTTTTGACATGAGAGGTGAAAGCACATCATGGTCTTTTCGTGGAGTTTGCAGTGATGCTCCATGGAGATCCCACCAAAGTGAGTGGGAGTTTGAATCTCTGGTGTCCCTGCAGCCCAGAGGCACAACCCTGGCATAGCCCAGGGATGAGCCTCAGGCTCTCTCCAAAGCCCATAACAAGAGCCCAGAGTTTGCAATGAGATCCAATGCTTATGTGAGCTCCCAACACAACAAATGAACCAAAATGCCTGATTTTTATCCAAGGCAGTAGATAGCA
Organism: Toxostoma redivivum; assembly: GCA_013397375.1. Lineage (NCBI taxonomy): Eukaryota > Metazoa > Chordata > Aves > Passeriformes > Mimidae > Toxostoma > Toxostoma redivivum. The sequence continues at coordinate 1,174,453 of VXBI01002031.1, read as the reverse complement.
TCTGTGTCTCTCCTTTCCCACTGCCTGCTTTCTCTCCTCTGCAAAGGTTTTGTTGGCTGTGGTGCAAACCAAGAGCAAACGGAGTTTGGGTGGGTCTCTGCTAACAAAAACACTCTGTCCTCCAAAAGGGGTTTTTTCACCCCAGACATGAGCCTTGCCCCTCAGCAGGAGCTCCTCCCGCCTTCACCCACAGGAGCCTGCTCTGCTTTCATCTCCCCTTGCTTTTGTAGCCCTGGGAAAGTGTTTGGTGAGGGGTGCAGTGTTTTGACAGTCTCCTTGGCTGCTTCCTCGTTTCATCGTTAACGCTGCTGTTGTTTGTAACAGCAACACTTTTTTGGCAAGTGAAACCAAGTCAGAATTCAGGAGCTGGACAGGCTGTTGGGAATGTGATTTCAGCTCTCCCATTGTGGTCATGTCTGGTGTGCCAGGCACTAAGTTTGGGCAGTGTGCATAAACAGATTTTAAGGAGTTTTTGCTTTGTCCGTCACTGATCACTAAGCCAAACCCCACTGCTTGCAAAAGTGAGCCCAGAAAGGTTTTGGATTAAAAAAAAAACAACAAAAACAAAGAAAAAGCAAACAAACCAAAACCATCCAGGTCATCTGGCTTCCCTGTGGGACAGCCATAGGGAAGCCCTGTCATAGGGAAACCTCTTTGTACTATTAAGCCTGGTTTCAGAAAGGGACTTTTCAAATTTCATCAACTCAACAAATTCCACTTATGCCTTCCATAGTTTTAAGCAACACACACCCCATAGGGTACTTACAAACACACTATAATTAACCAAACTGATAAATTAAATCAAGCTCTTTTATTCTGTCACTAGAAGGCGTTTCATTCATCTCTCAAGTAGAAATGCTTGCCCAGCTTCCCTCTACAAAGCCTCCAGTGCATTGCAGGCTCCTACCATCACTTATGACTGCCAGCACTCCCCATTTTCATCCTTATTTATCCAAAACCCCTCCTTAGCAAAAATCAGCAGTTTGCATCTCACCCAACCCCATTACCCTCTCCACAGCCTTTCCCACCAGCCATTTCTTGTCCCTTTACTGATCTTCTCTCCTGAAGCAATAACCTTGTTTGGAGCAATGCCACACTCTTACTTGATACTGGTACAGGGACAGGACCATCAGAAGAAGGGGTGCACGATGGAGCAGGAGGAGCTGAGCATGTGCCTCAGGTTCTGCTTGGCTGCAGGATGAGGGCTGGGCTGAGGGGCTGCAGCTGCCTGGGTGGAGCTGGAGAGATGGGAGTCCTTGCTCTGTGGGAGCTTCCTTTATAGAGCTGCCTTTTATATATCAGCACATGGTGATCATGAAATGCAATGGACAGGCTGAGTGGCTTGATGAAAATAATACACCTTCCTCAATAAGTTGGCCACTCCTGGTTGATGAAAGATGGTCCCTCTGGATTTCTTGTGTGGTAGCATGAATTATTTGGAGTTACCTCCAGAGCAGCTGAAAGGCCCCTCTCAGAAATTCTTTTTCACCTGAAACATCACTGCCATCATGCCAGTGCCCTTTGGGATGTCTCATGGTTCCTGTGTAGCCTTGTGCCAAATATCAGTGGCAGGGTCAGCGTCCACATCACAGCCATCACTGTTGCCAGCACACCAAAAACACCAGTTCCTCATGCCACCAGTTGTGCTGCCCAGTGGCTGTTCTGTGGATGGGATCTCACACTCAGCTGTGTTTATGCCCTGCTGAACAATGTCAATAACTGTATAATTGCACCAGTGTAATGACTGTCACACCAATTGCACAAGTGTAGCAGATATTCAAGGAAAAGAAATTGTCCTCTGTAGAATGTTTGCTCTTTCAAAAAAACACTGTGTTGTCTTGTTTTCTTCAGAAATTGCAAACACTCCTGACTGGGGGAAGAAGATAAATCTGTCTCCAAATAAAACAGTTGTGACAGGGAGGATGTATCCAGCCTCTCTCTCAGTCCCAGAGCTGGGCTGGCTGTGCAGGAGCACTGGGAGAGCTACATCCATCTGGATTCAGGGGGACAAGGTGCTGAATATCTTGAACTGCCAAGGAGTAACTGAGTAATGCAGGTTTATTGTGCAGTTAGATTGTAAAAAAATTATTATTATTATTATTAATAATAATTACAACAATAACAATAGTAAAAATAATGCAGTGCAAATGCAGCAGACATTAGTATATATTGTGTGTGTGTGTGTGTGTGTGTGTGATACATGCTGACACCTAATACTGATGCTCTCAGCCTATTGCTGTACCCAAGCCATAGTGAAAAACTGCTCTTCTATTTTGGGATCCTAGTGGAATAATCAAAAACTCCAACATTTTATACATATTCATTTCTTTGCTTTGGCATTATCGTTGTATATCGATAACCATCCTCTTCAATCATTATCTTGTCATTGACTAAAACAAGAACTGCCTACAAGAAAGAGTATATATATATATATGTATTTTTAAGGCCATCAAAGAGAGAAACTAGATGCTTGTCTCCATCAGAGCACCAGTTTCATAAATCATTCAGGCCTGTAGTTATCTGTGAACACCGTACCTTTGCCAAGTGCATGCATTTTTCATCAGCTCTGAATAATGACTGTCAGTAGGGCTGGATGGATGATGGAAACGTCTTGTGGCTCCTGTTGGGCTGCTTTACAGAAATCAGGTTTTGAAGAGTCCCATTGCAAAGCTACTCACATTCAAGTTAAGCAGTGAATGGAATATAAAAATCCTCCAAAAGCAGGAAAAGAAGCACCACTAAATTCAGCTCAAGAGATTCAACAACTCTGTGTTTGTACAGCGTAAAAACAGCACTTAAAGTAAGAGCAGCCACCTCATAGCATTTTTATAAATTATTCATTCCCCTCTCTATACTAAACTGATTGCAAATTTGAAGCAATTATTATCTTCTAAATGGAGAATATCGGTTGATAGAGAGCTTAATAATTACTATGTGTTTACTCAATGGTAGTAACAGCCTTTACCAATTTATCCGTATGAACTTTACTGGGGTCTTTGGGGCAGTGTTAAACATGCAGGAGCCTTACAGCACTTGTTATGAATAATATTTGGGGAATTTGAGAATGAGTACATCCATTCCTTTTAAAAAAAAGCTAATGGTTGTTTTAATACATCAACGTGTCAGGGTCAGGTTTTTATTAAAAATTATCCTGACATAGTAATCACACAAAGAGTTCAGAAATTATTAAGGTCTGATGAATTCTCCTCCCAAAAGTTTACAGTTAAATATTTCTTTTTGCTTTTCTTTTCTTCTTCTGCACAGTTAGTTTTGCAAATATTCTTTAAGAGACTTAAATATATTATTTTTTAAGTGTTCAAATAAGTTATGTTCTCTATGTAAGACATCTTCAAACTCCTCTTCCCTGGGTATGAATAAGGGCAGGAATGATCAGGACAGTGCTCATGCCTGGATCTGCAGAGCAATAATGCAGGATGAGTGTTTGGAGATTGGAAGTTTGATGCAGGGAGAGGGAGTAGCCTTCTGTGTGCCCTCCTGTGGCATCTTCCTCTGGGATGAGGCTGTGCATCACTGGTCCAGCGTCCAGTGTAAGCATCTGTCTGGTTTGAACTGTTCCTTCTCAAAAAGAAAAACCCATTACAACTTGATTTTAGTGGAAATGCTTCTGGTTTTTAAGCAAGAAACCAGGGAAGGAGGGTCACCATGCGATGGTATTCCTGAGGTTCACTGCAGTCCTGACACCTCCTAGCAGGTGGAAGGTGGCACCAAGGCAGTTTCACTTCTCCCATTTCCCAACAGTGTTTTCCTTACATCGCTCCCCGTTTTCCCAAACAGGCGTTTGCTATGCTGAGTTCGGCGTGCGGGTCCCCAAGACCACGGGCTCTGCCTACACCTACAGCTACGTGACTGTGGGGGAGTTCGTGGCGTTCTTCATCGGCTGGAACCTCATCCTGGAGTACCTGATCGGGACGGCCGCGGGTGCCAGTGCCCTCAGCAGCATGTTTGACTCGCTGGCCAACCACACCATCAGCCGCTGGATGATCAACAGCGTCGGCACGCTCAACGGCCTGGGTGCGTCCTGCTGTGCAGGGATGCCTCCAGTAATTAGGGCCTGAAAAGTAATTGGAAGCTCGTCAGAAGGCAGACATGGATATTAGGCTTCATTCATTATTTACCGTCTGTCTGGCTCGGGTAGTTTGCCTCAGCGGCCTGGCGCACAGGCGGGATTGGAGGGGATGGGATATGTGATACTTTGAGCCCCTCTGGGATCAGCTGGCATTTAGAATACATGCACGGAAATAGTCAAATGTCAGAAGGCAGGGGCAGCACAGAAACACTTCACCCATGCAAACACTCTGCTTGGTCCCCTTGGGACACACACAGAATTTTGTTAGAGAACAGAAGCTGGTGTCTGCTGTACTGGCAGGAACTGGAGGCTGTGGTGGTTCTGTATGACCAGCAGTTCCAGCAACTGGAACTGTTCTCAGTTCCATGAATCCTATCAGTAAGCAAACCAACCAGCTGTCCTGACCTGTGTCATGAAAACTTTATGGCTGATTGATTTTTAATGAGTACTTGGCAGATACACATTATGCAAATTGGGACACAGTCATTGGTTTGCTGCTCTCCCAAAAATTCGAATGGTGTCTTGAGACATCAAGATTTATCACCTTAATTAAACAACCTTAGCTAGTGGAGGCATGGGCCTCTGGAGACCACTTTTACAATGAGACCAAAGTGTTCTGCAAAACTTCAAGGTCTGAAAAGTGTTTAAAACTCCCCCACAGAATTCTTGGATATTCTGTGATGGAGAGTAACACATCTCTTTTCTCTTACCTAGGGAAAGGAGAGGAGTCATACCCTGACCTTCTTGCTCTGGTTATTGCTGTCATTGTCACCATCATTGTGGCCATGGGGGTGAAGAACTCGGTGGGACTGAACAATGTGCTCAATGTCATTAACTTGGCAGTCTGGGTCTTCATCATGATTGCTGGTCTGTTCTACATTAAAAGTGACAACTGGGCTGAAGGGCAATTCCTGCCATTTGGATGGCCAGGGGTAAGTCCTGGGTGCACGGAGGGACACACAGCACCTGAGTGCTGCCACACACTCAGCTTTGCTCATGGTGTGCCCACTCCAATTCTGCTGCAGCCTCCAGATCCCAGCCCTGCTAAATCCACCTATGCTTTGGCCAGGGACTTCCAAATCCCAGGAGTGCAGGCTTGGGTCCAGACCTGCTCTTTCCACCAAACCCAAGGAGTACAGCAATGCTTTGCCCTTATCTTTGCCTCCTAACTCCCCTTAGCACAAGTCCAGAACTTTTCCAAAATGTCCTTCTGCAGAGCCAAACTCCACATGAAAGTATCCCCAAGGAAATGCCACTAATTTGGCAAAAGAGCAAAATGCTGTGACTATCTGAGACAGGGCACTCCAGAGAGCTGGCTCAGCCTCTGTGGAGCAGGGAGATACTTTTGTTGGCTGATTTACAACAACAATGTTCTCAAGCATTTGTTTTGAGCACTTCATAATGCCACCTGCCAGTACTTATTTTATGGATGTTCCCTCAAAGCTTACTGAGAATTTGGACATATTTGGCTTTTTTAGCTTGCTTGCACTGGTTTTCATCCAAGCATGAACAGAGTCTGAAAATATCTTAGCTGGCCTAAACCCAAGATAATTTCTCAGATTTACACTGCTCAACTCCACTGGGGTTTTGTGCAGAAAAATAAGCATGAAAGCAAAGTAAACCAAGAATCCTGATTATTGAAAGTGTCCCAAATTGCCATGAAGTCCCTGCACCTTCCTCCAGTAAATCAATGCCTCTTTGCCAGAGAACAATAGTGAGGGGAAAAGCACTGAGGCTCACTTGAGAACAGAGGTCTTACCTACCTTTGGATTGTGCTTAGATTGTTGTACCATAGAATAGGAGAGAAAAAGATAAAATAGAAAATATCTGTTTTGCTCCAATTCAATATCACCAAATATCTCTTGGTACACACACAAAAAAAGTAGTTTTAAAAGATAGATGCATACCCAAAACTCAAAAAAACTCAGTAACGTGATCTCATCCTTTTCAGCTGGTTTTCATTGCCTCACAAGTTGTTTGTAAAAGTAAATCCACCACCAAGCACCCATGTGAGATCCCCAGGAGCGTAGGGCATACTTAAAAAGGATAATTACAGACAGTCTCTGAAAGAGGTGAGTTTTACTGTGTGCAGTGTCACTAGACAGCTGAGATGACAGAGGTGTGAAGGACAGGTGGTACCCAGCAAGATGCAAGGGTTTCACAGCTCCAGATCAGCTCATTCAAAGCGAGGCAGTCTTTGCCCTGCTCCAGCGTTCCTTTCCTATAAATGTCCTCGTTAATACTGTGTATTTTTAAAAAACACATTTAAGAAAAAAATAACCAAATAGTACAAATCAAGTACAACCAAGTGCTCTGATGGGTGCTCCTAACCTGTCTGCAGCTTCCAAGCAAAACAGAGGTTGTTTGGGAAGCGGCTCACATCTGACGGCGGCTGCTCTCTCCTGCTTCCTCTGCAAGCGGATCTTGCTGCCACATGAGATGTCTTGCTAAGGCAGAATGTGTAAACATGTTCCAGATCCCTACTAATAAAAACGGATTTGGGGTGGAGGACTGTGAAAGCAAACCTGAAATTGGTTGATTGTCTCCTCTATCACTGGCAGAATCTCCCAGCAGATTCAGGCACTGAGTGGGTGCAGTTTTGTGGGGTGAGCTGCAGATGTCTCTAATGGCTCAGGTCACAGGTTGAAATCTTTTCCCCAGATCAGATTGGTGGGTTAAAGGTGCTCCCAGGGTCAATCCCCAGAGCTACATGTACAGACCTTGATCTATGGCCACTGACCCTTTAGCTCAGACAAGTCACAACAGGGCTGCTCCATTTTTGCTCAGTTCCCTGTCCCTGGCTGAGTGTTGCCCTCCCTCCTGGCACCCAGAAGTTTGATCCTTCCCACAGGTGCTCAAGGGTGCTGCGACCTGTTTCTATGCCTTCATTGGCTTTGACATCATTGCTACCACGGGAGAAGAGGCGAAGAATCCCAACACCTCCATCCCCTATGCCATCACAGCCTCGCTCGTCACGTGCCTGACAGCTTATGTGTCTGTAAGTAGTCCCTACACAGGTGTGAATGTAGATAAATATGCATATATGCATATATATATATATGTACCATGTGAGTCCTTTCTGGGCACCTGCACAGTGCCTGCCAAGGCTCCTCTCCATCTGTCCCCAGGCTCCTGTCACCTGACAAGACCCCTCTGCCAGCTGCAGGGATGTGGTGGCAGGCAGTTTTTTTCTCATCCCCATCCACAGCTATTTTTTGCACCCAGGAGAGAAGCAAAGAAGGAGCAGCAGCATTGCAGCATCCTTCCTCAGTGTTTCTGGGAAAAGCAGCACTGCCTCTGCTGGAGATGGGAGAGGATCCAAGTGAGGGGAAGGATAGGCAGGGATGGCTGTGTGAGATTGCACTGCTCTGCACCCCAGTAAAAGCATGCCTGTGCTCAGAGATTTTCCTTGCAAAAGATCAAAAATTAGTTATGAAGGAGAAAAAGCACCATTCTGATAATTTCAAAGAAACTCACCTACTATCTCCCCTGCATGGGAGTGGGTGTCTCATTAAAACAAATTCTTTGACTCAAATAGGGCCAGAGTGTTACTCCAAACAATGTAATCTGGATTTGGGGTCTGCCCCAGCATTATTTCCCACACAGGAATGCAGCCAAAATGAGTGTTACTAACCCTGCCAGTCCCACTAGCCTCACCAGTCTCACCAGTCTCACTTGTTTCCTGCATCTCCCCTACAGCAAGGTTCAAGCACCCCCTTCTTGCCTTTGGGTAGCAGAGACCCCACAGTTTTCTGGATTAACCACCCTACAGCAAAGTGCAAACAGACCTAACGCCACCATTTTACATCCTGAGGATCCCCAGCAGCCCTCAGTGCTGATGCTGACACCCCTGTCCTGCTCCTCTCTTCTTGCCCAGGTGAGCATGATCCTCACACTGATGGTGCCCTACGATGCCATTGACACCGAGTCCCCACTGATGGAAATGTTCGTGGTCCATGGCTTCTATGCAGCCAAATTCATCGTTGCCATCGGGTCCGTGGCTGGCCTCACTGTCAGCTTGCTGGGCTCTCTCTTCCCAATGCCCAGAGTCATTTATGCCATGGCTGGTGATGGGCTGCTCTTCAGGTCAGTCATACGCATGCTGGCATTTATTTTTGGCCTCTTGGGATCTGAGGGGAAATTGTGCTGGGGGGTTCAGGGGTCCCAACACCCCAACAGTGCTGTCACTACAGAGAGCAATGGGCACACACAGACATGGTGGGTGCAGAATAGGGCACAGGACAAAACAATATCCTGGGGGGCAAATATCAGGAGCAGTCTACCCTACAGTTTCTCATTTGGTGCTGGTACTAGAGACTCTGGTTACATGAGGATGAGCATTTAATTCAAGAGCTACTTGCAAAGGAGAGCAGTTTATATGGATAAAATCTATGCACTTATTTGTATCCAAGTATCCAAGTGCTCATTGCAGAGCTGGTCAGACCCAGATCCAACTCCAGATTCAATTTCAGCAGTGTTGCAGTCCTCACCTGGAATCAAAGTTCCAAAAAGCAACAAGAACTGAAGGGATCCCTGAGACTGTCCCCTGCAACCAGGGAAGGGTTATTGCAACAGGGAACCTCAGTGATTTTAACTTTCTGTGACTGTTCTGCACTCCAGATTTTTGTCCCACGTCAGTTCTTACACGGAAACCCCTGTCGTGGCTTGTATCGTGTCCGGGTTCCTGGCAGCTCTGCTCTCTTTGCTGGTCAGCCTGAGGGACCTGATTGAAATGATGTCCATTGGCACCCTGCTCGCCTACACGCTGGTGTCCGTCTGCGTCCTGCTCCTGCGGTACCAGCCCGAGAGCGACATCGATGGCTTCGTCAAATTCCTCTCTGAGGAGCACACCAAGAAGAAGGAGGGCATCCTGGCTGACTGTGAGAAGGAAGCTTGCTCCCCTGGGAGCGAAGGAGAGGAGTTCTCTGGCCCACCCACCAATACATGTGGGGCAAAAAATCTGCCGTCGCTAGGAGATAACGAGATGCTGATTGGGAAATCCGATAAATCTGCCTACAATGTGAATCACCCCAACTACGGCACTGTCGACATGACCTCGGGGATAGAGGCAGATGAGTCTGAGAACATCTATCTCATCAAGCTGAAGAAGCTGATCGGCCCCCGGTACTACACGATGCGGATCCACCTCGGGCTGCCGGGTAAAATGGATCGCCCGACAGCGGCCACCGGCCACACGGTCACCACCTGTGTGCTCCTGCTCTTTGTCCTGATGTTCATCTTCTGCTCCTTCATCATTTTTGGGTCAGACTACATCTCTGAGCAGAGCTGGTGGGCTGTCCTCCTGGTGGTGCTGATGGTCCTGCTCATCGCTGTGCTGGTGTTTGTGATCTTGCAGCAGCCGGAAAACCCCAAGAAGCTGCCCTACATGGCCCCGTGTCTGCCCTTCGTCCCTGCCTTCGCCATGCTGGTAAACATCTATCTCATGCTGAAGCTCTCCACAGTCACGTGGATCCGATTTGCTGTCTGGTGTTTTGTGGGTGAGTGCCAGATTCATTTATTTTCATTTTTTCACTGACACTTTTTTGGAAAGGTGCTGATAATAACAACTTCCCTAATTAGAGTGCACAGGCTGATGCCTGGGACATACCCAGTCCTTCTCACCTGCCATTCTGAAGTTTTCAAAAATCTCATTTTATCCAGCCCCCGAACCACAGCTAAATGGAAAATTACACCTCCAGAAAACATCAGGTTTATGGAAGAGAATAACTCCATGCAAAGGTGACTATTTTGATGGCTTTTTTGATGCCAAGTAGGCGGGCTCTGGAAATTGCCTTGCAGGCAGATTTTGTACAGAAATCAGCCTGATTTCTTGCTATGTCACCCACTTGAGCTCTTCAGCAGCCCACACCAGTATTTCAGCGTTGTTTTTCCAAAGCCCAGAGCTGCCCAATCCCAGAAGCCCTGAGAAAATCAGATCTGTAGACTGTATTTCCTTTTAGCCTAAGTTCTTAACTTTGGGGTAGGGGCATCTTAGGAATCACAGACTCTGTTGTGGACCCTTTTTTCCCAGATTTAGGCTTTCTGATGCATAACCAGGAGCCTAGCATATCCATAGTGCATTACATTCTAATCCACTTACTCCACAAACCAAAGAGAAATAAAGCAGCTCTCATTGCTCCTCCAAGCTGACCCATTGGGCAGGAGCTGTCATCTGAATTTTTGGGCTGGAGAAGACATACTCAGTGCTTTTTTGGCCCCTGAAGGCAATATGTGAAACTGAAAATCCAGGGAAAGTCTTTCTACCTGAAAGAAAAGATGACTCCAAAACATTAATTTAATCTGCTGTAATTAAGCGCTTTGCCGTGTGGGTACAAGTAATACCTTTTAAGCTGCCAGCAATGGTAATGAATCAATCAAACCACTGCATTAGGTGTGATGAGCTCCACCAGCCCATCCATGGCTGTTGTGGATGGGACATCCCATTGTTTTTTCTGGCAGAGATGTGTGGTTCTGATTTAACCTCACATCAGTCCCCTATGGCTAGTTCACAGCATGTGGAGTCTGGATTTCTCTGTGCAGATGTCTGGGGTAGGTTAATCCCAGGATCCACTGGAAGTCAGATCTCTGGATACATTTGCTGCCAGTGAAAGCATTTGTGCAGGAAGATGACATAAGGTAAGGTTAGTTGGACTGGTGGGTAGTTTGGGTCCTGTTGGAACCCAGAAGCCTGGGAGTTTTGAACTTTCTGTGTTTTTTGACACTGACTCCCAGAGGAACACTGTTTTTGACTTGAGGCCTTGGAGAAGGCTTCCAAGTTTGAGTGATGGAGTTAGAATCACAGATGTGTAGTTAGAATAGAAGTGTGTAATTTCACATGGTGAAGGGTTTTGAATTTGGGGTTTTAGAATATAGTAATAGATATAGGACAAGATGGACATTCTTGGACATTGTCTCTTTTTTCCTTCTTGCTCTTTCTTCTTCATGATTTTAGGTAGTAGTTTTTGTTTGGATAGAAAATCCCGCAGTGTGGGTCACAGATGTTTGGTTATTGGGTCAAAAGTATAAATATAAATATAGACGTTAGCTCTTAATTGGATAGTTAGGCTTTAAAAGACCTTGTAACTAATTGGATTCACCCCAATTTTCTCACTTTTAGCTTAATAGCTAAAAGTACTAAAAAACTCTCTGTACTTTAGATAAGATTTATTAAACAACCAAGCCTGAACGAGAAATCCATCTCCTTCCTGTTGTAATCCTAACTCTGAGTGAAGGCAGAAGAAAATAAGATAACCACTTTCAATAGGGTCCAACCCTCTCTCTCTTGCCCACCCCAGGTCTGCTCATCTACTTTGGCTACGGGATGTGGAACAGCACACTGGAGATCAGCGCCCGGGAGGAGGCCCTGCACCAGAGCACCTACCAGCGCTACGACGTGGACGTCGACCCCTTCTCCGTGGACGATGGCTTCTCCTTCGCCCCCGAGGGCGAAAGCTACCCAGCCTGGGGTCCTTCTGAGGACAAGAGCTTCTCGTACCAGCAAATGGCGGGCGCCAAGGAGAGCCATCGGACAAGTAGCAGGTCGAAAAGCAAAGGCCGGCACAAACCGCCGTCGGATGCTCTGATCGCCAACGATGAGTTGGACTACTCGCCCGAGTAGCAGGACAGGCAGCGAGGCACCACACTGCCCAGGCGATGAGGAAGGGTCCCTGTGGCTCCCCCATCCTGCCCCATCCTACCCGGGTCCTCCACCACCACCCTGCTCACATCTGGGACGCGCTCTGCGATTGCCATTGACCCCGAACCAAAACCACCCGTGGCCCGTCCCAGCTCCACCAGTCGGGTCTCACTCTGGTGAATGCTGGCTGATCCCCCAGCACTGGCTGATCTCCCAGCACCAGCTGCACCAGTGCAGGCAGTGGAGTGGGAGATGTGCCAAACCAGGAGAGTGTTGAGTGGTGGAAGGAGCCGCATGAGGGGACAAGTCAAATTGTCCCTGGGGATTGTCCACCCAATGGCCACAGCGGTGGGATGCCACTCTAAAGTTTTTGGCACTTTCTTGGCATGTGTGTTTTTTTTCCTTTGAACTGCCTAGAAGTGATAGCTGAGCTAGAGGCACAGAGAGGTGGGTAGGTACAAAACGGAGATGGACACACTCTTCCCTGGGAGTAGCTCAGAGATGCATAGTTGGTTCCCTCACACAGTGTTACCATGGCCCATGCTGGCACGCTGCAGAGAGCAGTTCTTCCCCCATGTCTATCCCCACACCCCAAACCCCAATATTGTGATTCAAAATTAGTCCATGTCTCAGTCCAACCTTTAAGTCCCGGCATGGCCCAACACCCCAAATCTGTGGCTGGGAGCCTGATCCCATTCCTGGTCACAGTGTGGGCTGTGACCCACTCTCGACTCAACCCCCTTTGTACAAATGTACACACATTCCTCTGAGCATCACCAGTCTGAAGCTGGGCACTGCTTCCACCACCTTGTGTCTTTTACAAAAATGACTGTGCTGTCATTCCCTCATCGTGCTGGGCACCTTCCAGTGCTCACTCTGCCCTCAGTGCTCCAGACACCCATCCGTGCCCTCACAAAACAGCAGCATCCATGGGTCAGCCACATCTTGGTGGGGCTAGGCCATGGCTAGCAAATGGAAAGGGCTTGGCAGCTGAAATCTGTCTCCCTTCTGCGGCCTGCACCTTGTACAATACTCTCTGGTTTTGGCTTGGCATGGTGGGTGCTGTATGAAAAACACTGAAATGCTGCTCATTCCGTAAGTGTCCGTATTTCAGTCTGAAACCAAACAGAGCTGGTGGCTCGCAGGGCAGAGGTGGTCAGCAGGTGGATGTTAAACCCCCTGAACATGGCCATGGCTCCCAGAAGTGCCATCAGACTCCCTGCTGCCAGTGTCCCCACAGAACCATCAGTCAGCAGTGATGGGGTTTGGTCAGTGATTATCAGCAGGTCCAGTTGTGGAGCCCATCATGCTTTGTGTAAAACACTGGTGGAGGAACATCTTTTTGAATAAACAGTAACCAAAACCCATCAGACAGCCACTCCCATCCTCCCCCAGGTGCTGAAGGCTGCAGATGGATCCATCCCAGGGGCTCCAGTGTAGCCCAGACCAATCCCCAGGACCAGGGGTTGCTGCTGGCATCCCAGGGGACAATTTCACATCAACAGGGGCAGGATTTCCAACATGGAAATATCCTTGTGGATATTTAGAACCATTAATGCTTTGGTTCACTGGATGAAGTTCAGGCTCCCAAAACACCTGCCTGGCACCCTCTGTGGGCAAGCAGGTGCAAAGGCTGCCTGGACCTGTGCCCTTCCCCATCAATCTTGGGATGCAAGGGCTTGATGGAGACTCTCTGACTGGGGCTGAAAAATTTTCCCTCCAGCTCCTGTCCCAAACCATGACAAACTACAGTCCTTCTCCCAGTGGAGAAGATCATCCAGTTCTGCAGATCTTAACCTGGAGTGTGCCGGGCAAGCCAAGGGAAGTTTGGCCTCTGCAGCAGCTTCAGGGTGGGAGTGAGGAATTGGCTAAAGGACCTCTAAGTTTTGCTCTGGCATCAACTCCTGCTATCCATCCCTACCATGCTTCTACAAGCAGAAATCCTGAGTGTGTCCCACTGAAAAGCTGTTGCAATGTGCATCACTCACGGGCCAGCTCGGGAAACCTCTGTGGTTGTGCTGAGCTCCTCTGGCAACAGCCACGGCTCACTCATGCTAGGCTGCTCTCCTCCTTGATGCCTTAGAAGTACCCAAGACAGATGGCACCTCACAGGTCTGGCTTTATGTTTTCAGGGAGAAAGACTATGCTATTTTCCTACCAGCTCTTGTACTATACCATATCCAAGGCAGTTGTTTTCGCCCTGCTTCCGCACGGTATTTGGGCATCTGCTGAGCCACAAACTCGTGCCCAAGCACCCTGTTGAGTTGAAGCCCGTTCTTCTTGCAGCCTTAATCTCTTGCTATGGAGCAGTTACCAGTAACAATGTCTGTCGTCACGTCTGCTCTAGTCACGCTGTATAATTTGGCAAGGGCTTGACCCCTTGCTCTTTGGTGTCTGTAGGAACTTCACCATTGGATCTGAGCAGCCTTTTGGCTGCCCCCACTCCCATTCACCCATCCTCCTTCCCCTTCCTGGGGAAGTGCTGGGGCAGGATGGCTGTGCCCCATTCTGGACCACCAGGGATCAGCATTTGATGCCTTTGGATGTGGATGAGCTGCTGTCAGCCCTTGCTGTGCTGGGCGTGGGAGCTGTACCCTCCTCCTGAGCCAACAGAGCCAACACATCCCACCCAACAGAGGTGTTTAAGGAGAAGGTGACCAAGCCACAGGTCTTGGGGGTTTGCCAGTGGCCAGAGGCTGGTTTACAGGACCCCTGTGGCATTTCCTGGGACATGTGTGGGTTCAGCCTCTGGGAACTCACGTGCTGTCTCTTGTAGCAGCACTGGGCTCTTCAGTGAGCATGAGCAAAGGCTGAGAAGGCAAAACGTCCAGGTGTGTCCATCACCTCTGGGCACGACTGGCCAAGGGGCTGGGAAGAGGTGCAAGTGCTTGTTTTGCTGTAAGCCCAGCTCCAGCCTTTCCCTGGGTGCCCTGAGCCACAGAAGGACATGGCAGAGTGGGACCATCCTGCTCCCTCTGCTGAGAGGCACAAAGCCCCTCCATGCCTGCCTGCCCTCCACGGGGCACATGCCCTGAGGCACCAAATGCATGGTACAGATGGAGCATAAATACCTCAAACCTTCCAGGCCGACTCTGTAAGATCTCAGCCCCTCCACAAATTCACTCCACACGGTCATGACCCCTTGGTCCAAGGCCCAGCACTCCAGAATCCTCCAGCAGCAAAATCACACCCCAAGAACATGGGATGTTGTAAATTCAGCTTGTAAATGACATTCATTTCGTTTTGTTCAGTCTTTCTGATGTATATCTTGCTTTGTTTTTGCAGGTGGTACTTTCTGGTGTAACAATTCTCTGCAGTTCTGGTATGAAGTTGGTGTATTTGTTAAAAGCAGTTTGTTCTATCCATCTTTTTTTTTTTTTTTTGTGGTTTCCAGAAGCCCATTGGTGCATTGTACAATGGGGTCTTGTAGTGCGCCATGAGAAAGAAAAAAAATATGCAGATATGTTATGGAGTGATTTTTATTTTCAAATGACTGTGTTGTTGACAACTATACATATAATACATATATATAATCAAGATACTAAGAAAAAAAATCTAAATTTACCAAAATCTGTATATTTTAATAAATGCATAAAGCTTTATTGTGTGCCTTTACACTTAAAAATCAAAGATGAACTAAGGGATTTGTAAAGAAAGCCAGAGACAAATGTGTCTTAGGTTTAGTTTCCATAGTAATGTAAATCTATTAAATTAAAGACTAAACCAAAAAGTAATAATAAAAAAATCCCATGTAAATTTTGTTAAGACAATCAGTACCTGAAGTTCTGATGTTTTCAGTGCTAAATTGAAGCTTGAGATTAACAAAATCTTGCTTTAAGTGATTCAAAAATTCCATTTTAAAAGATCCATTTCAGTGGGCTGACTTTGTTATTTACTTGCAGTGTTGTGAGAGGAAATGGTTATCTGTTTACACAATTAAAAAAAAAAAAAACAAAAAAAAAGAAGGAAAAAAAACCTAAAGCCAATGACCACAGGTTGACTATTGCAGTGCAAAGTCCTGGGGTGCATCAATGCCTTCCCATCTGCTGGCACTCACCTTTCCTTGGGGAACTGGGGTATCACAGCACTGTCCCCTCCCTGCATGGGCAGTGGGGCTGTGGAGAGGCAGACACAGCTGCCTGTCCCCTTTGGGGTGCTCAGGGCCACCAGTGTGCCCCCAAGGGCTCCTTCCTGCTGCCCCTGTTATTTGGGGAGTGGGGAGCCTGCCAGGTGCTCTCCCCATCATGGGGATGGGATGAAGAGTTCCAGCTGGTGCTGGGGGAGGTGGGGAGGGCTTTGCTGGCCATCAGGGACCATCACCTCCACACTGGGGTGACCACCATGGCTCACAGCCACCCCTCCACACTTGGTGTTAGGAATGGTGTGAAGCAGTTTTTCGATTCAGGAGAATTATATTTGATTCTATTTTGAGGCTTTGAGTCAGCAAATGAGCACTAAAAACCTTCATGAGCCAACAGTGCCATGGCCAATCCAGACCAAGAGACCCCCACAGGGGAGCAGGGTATTTTGGAGGGGTCACAAAGCAGGTGTTTCAGCTTTGATCTTTTAAAAACTAGCAAAATTTAATGTTCTTTGTGCTTCCTCAGAATACTTCCCCTTTGTGATGCCAGCACTAATACCCCATCACATTCTTGGCCCCATCTCCTCACACCCATGGTTGCAGATGCACATTTTTCCCTGCAGCTGCTGCGGGATAGCTTTGCTTTGTTTGGTTTTAAATTCTCTTCCCTGATATAAAACTTCTTCCTTCCTCTGAGCAGCACTCCCAGGGCCTTTTAAGAGTTGGGTTTGGAGTCAGATGCTGGTAACATGTGCCTATGGGCAGAGCACACACAGCCCCAGCGTCATCCCTTGCCAAGGATCCCCAGCACCACGTACATGAGGATCACGGAATGGGTGACATTGGAAGGGACAAAGTGCATCCTAAGGGTGTGGGCAGAAAAAAATCCCCTAAGCGCTGCCTGGCAGGGCTCGCTCCCAATCAGATCACGCACCAAAACCCTTCCCCCGGGCATCCGCCACAGACATTCCTGTGCTTCTCCCTCCCAGCTTGCTGCAGGGCTGTTTGCGGGCAGCATTCCATGGGATTTCTGCTCCGAGGTGTCGCACGCCGCAGTCGGTGCCGGGGTGAAGTGGGTAAAGCCGCGGGCACAATCCACAATCCTCGGGCAGCCTGCACAAGCTGGCACGTCTGTGCCCCGCTCCGCCCGGGGCAGCCGCACATCAATGGCAGCACTGACAGCGTCCTCCGGCTGTACAACAACCGCCTGTGCCCTGCCCGTGATGTCATGGGCACAAGTGTCCTGCCCCCGCCCTGGGGACATTGCACAGCGGTGTACTGCTCGCACAACAGAGCCGCGTTCAAGGCTGCTCGGTGGGAAAGGCAGATGCTCGGGCTGCTGCCCATCCCCGAGCCAGGCAGACAAAGGGAGCTCGTGGAGCAGCCAGCCTCCCTCTGGCTCCTTTTAAATGCTCCAGCTTCCCACGGGCAGGAGGGGAGAGGTGGGAGCTACAGCATCCTTGCCCGTGGCTGCGTCACTCAGTTTGGTTTCTCCAGCTGAAGCAGACCAAGGACAGTCCAGAATGCACAAGGCTTGACTGACAGCCTTGTTTTCCCATTATCCATCACCCCAAAAAACTTGGTTGCTCAGACCCTTCTCCTGCCTCTCCTCTTGCCCATGTCTGAACAGCAGCTACCCGTCTTTTTCTTCTCTTGGCTTACACAAATTGTTTGAACTGAGTTAACATCTCTGGGAACAGATAGAATTTTGTATCAGTGTAATTAAATTGCAACAGCCTCTGGTCAGGACCAGAGTTAGATCTTGCTCTTACATAGTTTTAATCAGAGCAATGACCCCAGATCAGACTTCTGCTTTAGTTGAGAGCACTTTCAGCAAGACGAGGTCTCAATTTCACAGTTCTCAGGGTCATCTCCACCATTTCAGGGGCCTTCTAATTCTTCCCAATATAAAGAAACTGATAAGTGGATACCACAGGTAAAAACTGCTACTGGGAGCATTGAAAGAACCAAAGGATAAGATAATGGACAGTCCCACGCAGGAAGATTTCTCATATTTTAAATATCCTTTATTTAATGCCACAGCAGAGCAGAATTGTTCATCCTGAACTGCTATAAAAAAAAAAAAAGAAAATCTTCAAAATCATTGGCAAATCCCTGTCATGGAAAAACTGGCTATGGAAACACACAGGAAGGAAGGAAAAAAAGAAGTCAGGGTTTGCAGGTACTCTGTTATTTATTGTACAGTATTTCACTGAAAGTACAAAGGCATCATCAGTACTCACCAGAATTGTATTGTAGAAGGTACATTATACTGCATGTTAAAATGTGCTGCTTTAATGAGGCAAGATGGAATACAAACTTAGAAGAAGAAAGAAAGGAGTTTAAAAAAATGCAAAAATACATTTTTAGTAACTGATCTGTACAAAAGAAAAAAAAAAAAGAAACTAAACCAGAGGGCAGGGATTAGAGCCCCCAAAGTCATTTATAACTATTTAAAAAGGCACTGTTATCTACCATGTCATTAGGACCTTTGGGTTCGGTTTCCTTCATACTGATGACTGTGGGGGTGGGGGAAACACTGTTACTGAAATGATCAGACTCGTACAAAAGTATTTACAGAGAAAGGCAGAAAAATCCCCTCCTCTTGTTCCAAAAGAGAAACATTTGCCCTGTGGGAGAGGACAGCCTTCCTCCCCATCCTCTCTCCCCAGCCCTGCCAGAGCCGTGACCTTGAGTGGGGGAAATCAAACAGTGAGAATGGAGGAGGATCTGTCAGAGTCCTCCTAACAATGGGAAAGTGTCTCTCTTATTTCTGTTTTATTGCTTTAAACTCTCCTATAATCAGGGGAGCTAGAAGATAAACTAAAATCCCTTAAACTCACACCACGCCCCCAAACCATCCTGGCTGCAAGAAGATGGGGCAGGTGGTCGGGACAAAACGGTGAGGACCAAGAGGTAGGGCTGGCTTGGAGCTTTCTAGAGAAAGGAGGAGAAGAGACGGGGAGAACAATGCTTCAAACTACCAGACGTTTGTGCTGCTTTTCTAAATCTCCCCCTGGGAGCCTGACAGCAGAAGCAAACCCAGGGCACACGAACCCACCAGCCAAAGCATCCGAGAGCAGCCGTGGGGCGTCCCTGGGGCTCTACACGTGAGCGCTCTTGGCGTGGGTGGGCGAGCTGGAGCCGGAGCCGTAGTAGAAGCGGTTCTCGCCGAAGGTCTGCGCATCTCCCGAGCAGCACACGATGACACAGCCACCGAAGAGACACAGGGCAGAGCCGATCCAGCCCGTGTACAGCGAGTAGCCAAAGCTCATGATGGTGGTCTCGCGGTGGGCGCACACCGGGAACCAGATGGTGGCCACGACGCCGCACATGGCTGGGGACAGAGGGAAAGGACAGTGTTAGGGGTCTGACCTGCAGGGGGTGACACGCTGGGACACACGTCTCTGGGGACAGAGAGGAAAGCCATCCTGTCAGAGTTTGGCGGAGAGATGGAGACTTAGACGGCTTTTAAAATGTTTATTGTATAGATGAGGTTGCAGTTGTTGAGGGTTGTGGGTGAGCCTAGAGCTGCTGTCTATAGGCAAGCCGTGTGTTTTGAAGCTTTTTTAGTTCTGGTTACAATGCATTATATACTTTTTATTACAGAATATCTTAATACATGCCTACTAATTAAAAGTTTTACTATTACCTATAGCCTATTACAACTACTAACATTACCATATTTATGTTACTAATTTTAATCACAAAAGGTTAGTATGTTACATTTTAAGCTGGAAGTTGTTTTTTTAGGTTTTTTTGCAGTGGAAAATTTTGAGATCTTTTGTCTACTTGAAACATTGGCTTTCTTGTTTGCCTGTAAAAATCTTTTTGCTTGGTAAAAACATCTTTTGCTTGAAGTGGACGTATCCTTTGCTCTAAGTCATAAAAGCTCTTTCCAACTCACTTGCTCTTTGGCTTCTAGTTACCCAGTAAAACTAGCTCAGTAATTTTTTTCTTCTATATCAAAACTTGTTTTTATTTTTATTTCTTCTTCAAATTCTACATTCAAACATCTTTCTGTTATACATACATATCTGTGAAACCTTCCTGTCAAATCCTTATCCTTCCCAACACCATCCCTCTTCCCTTCCTGTCCCATGGTGGCACCTAGAAGCAGTGGTATCAGGACTGGGTCCAAGAGATCTCCAAGCAAGAGGTAACATGGGAGCCTCAGGGGTGAGAGATGGAGAGAGAACAGAATCTCTCTCAGGCACCAACAAGAAGGAAAAACAGCTGCTGCCTGACACAATATATTTATTAGAAGGGAAACAGATTTGTTCCCAAGAAATATCTTTAAGAGGGAAAAATGAGAGTCATCCCCGAAACTGATGTTCTGGAGAACTGCAGAATTAGGAATAGATTAGATATGAAGCAAGGCCATTAAAACCATGTGGATCAGTGAGAGAATAAAATCAGTAGACCCATGTCAACGACTTAAATCCCCATTTCCACATGGACTCACATTCTGTGTCCTCAGCCCATGTGACTCCTCATCATTACAGTGGCTCTACCAAGTGGTCACATAAACATCACCAAAATATCCCAGCACTCTAATGCAGAGTATGGTTTATGAAATATGAGCAGAAAATGAGCAGGGACAAAAGAAGCAGCAGTTAGGCATTGCTGGGGTTTTTTCACGGACAAGGAAATGTCTCTCAGCTCTGGAAAACAGATTCTACTTCTCTGTGGAAAATTTCTATCAAGTCATGGGGACAAATGCAGCAAGGCTCTCCAGACATTTATGGAATTGAATAAAAATGGGACCTGAAGAGTCTGCAAAAGTGAAAACGGGATCCTGCCTAGAGACTACAGAGGGTCAAAAAATGACTGCAGGCTTCACACTTTATTTGATATTCCATAGGGTTTTTTTCCACAAAAAGCCAGAAGGCAACTGCAGTGGTGCTGCGAGGTGGCATCTGAGGGAGACAGTCCCCACAGAGTCCCCTCATGTACCGAGGGCAACGGGAGTTGATGGTGTTAATCACCTCCCAGGAGCAGGTCCTAGAAAAATACTCCTTGATGGCCTGTACATCTGAGAAGAATTAATCTGTCAATATTTATTTGCCTCCGGGACAAGCTGTGCAGGACTCCATCCTTGTGGCTATCAGAGAATCAGAGCAAAACAATAACAGGACCGTGGCAGCGTTACAGATTTCCACCGACCACGTTAAAAGGTATCTGGAGGCAGTGTCAGAAAGTTAAGGTTGCAAGAGGGAAAAAGAAAGGGGTGAGATTAAAAATAAAATTGTTTAGTTAAAGCAGAGAATAAACTGTAGCTCCTGGCTGGTACAGCAAAAAACCCATCCCCAAAGCTGCAGTTATTGTGAGAGAAAATATTTTCTTATGGAAAAGAGAAGAACATTTGAAGGATGCTTATAAAGCCAGAAATAATTTTGGGCCTCCTCAAAGGAAGGGCCCCGCAGCTTTGGAAGGGATTTTGGAGAGGGCGGGAAGGGGAGAAGAGCATTTCTCCTGCGTGTGGAGTGGTCCTGCAAACAGCTCATGAACCTCCAACGCTCTAAAACAAAAATGTATCAGTTGGGAATCCACAAAGCATTCTGATGGGCTCTGGGAACAAAGCTGCTTTGTGGTCCAAAAAAACACAATCATCTTTTCTTTTTCTGTCAGCAATAAATATATATATATATTTGTCTATAGACTATAAGAGCCTTATCTCTCCAGACCCTCCCCCACAAGACATCTCCGAAGAAAACACTTGCACTGGTGTGAGAAGAGCTCTCAGGGATGCTCACACAATGGCATCTCTTGTGCGTGTGGCTCCACTACATGTAAAACCACCTTATTTTAATGCTGACAATACCAGAAAGCTGTGAAACACAAGCCAAGGACTTTGCATGGGTTCACTTGACCTCTCTGTCCTCGGAGGCCACCAGCTGCTGTCAGTCACCAGTGACCCCGTTGCTGAGCAAGAGGAATGCCCTGGAACAGGACTGGGTTTCATTGCTCTGCATAGATTAGGTTGGGCTGTAAATCCTCCTAGGAGGTGGGAAAAGGACAGTCAGCAATTGCAATATCTGTCTGTGGCCTCAAATTTTATTCTGGTTGTACTACAGGGAAAGGCTGGGGAAAAAAAGGTGATTTGACAAGAAACCCAAAGAGATTGGAAAAGGAGTTTTAGAGCAAGTTTCAAGTTCTTAAATGGCAGCCTACATGGAAAAGAAGTGTAGGTAGAAGTTGTTATCCCTTCTCTTGTGTTAATGTCAGACACCCTTTGCCTCTCTCTAAACAAGAAATCTTCAGACAGTAGAGCTGCTGTAGCCAATATAGTCTAGCAGAAAAATAAAAGAAGATCTGCAAAGAAAAGGAATATTTTATATAAGAGCCATCAATTTAGTTGGGAAAACAGGCCTGTTTTGGGGCATACATGTGGAAATCATGCCTGCTTTTTGCAGCTGGAGTAGGCAATCTTGTAAAAGCCACTGCCTCTACATAAAAAATCCTCTCAGCATTCATGCATGGCATGAACGTCCTTGCTCCATCAGATTGCTGTGAATCCACAGGGATACATCCCAGCTCCCAGTGTTTCCAAGTCTTTTTTAACTGTGGATTTGCAGTAGTTCAGTCTGCTGAGCTGAAACCCTTAATACTCAGCATCAGAGATGTGTTTGAGTTAGAAGGACATGCACAGAGACAAGAAGGACAGAAGGTGCTTGGGGAGCTGGAGGAGAGGGAACAGGATTGTTCTAACTCAAGGGACAGTGAGTCCCTGCCAAATTCCTTAACACTAAGTTAAAGGCTTTCTGCAGAAGAAAGAATACTTTTCTTTCACATCTGAATTTGACTATTCCGAATTGCTGACTCTAAGTCACACGGATTTCTCTTTCAAAGCATTTAGTTGAAAATAATAGATACCATATTTTTTTTTCTGTGTTCAAGGCAATGTTTTTATCTTGATATCTATGGTTTTACAACTAAACCTCATGCAGCCTTCAGAAAAACTCATTAACATCCTTTATCTAGTACACAATGGCTTATTTTGGAGAAGCAATTCCCACTAACATACATTTCATCTATTTTCCAGTGTCTGAGTCCTTCTCCTCCATCGAGAAAATGCCCCCTTGGTTACCAGCAAGGGGTCTCCAAATTAGTATCAACAACATGGGCTGGGCCAGGGTTTTTCCATCAACACCAAAGTGTGAAATGTTTTCATACCAGCTCAGAGCAAACCTCTGCTGACGGTTGTTTTCAGCCATAAATCAATTCTCTCGGTCAGATAGGATCAAGCAAAGCCATAAACACATCAGCAGCAGAATAGCAGGGCGTGCACACAGGTTACACTCTGGCAGCCTGTGATTATCAGAGGACAGAAAAATCAATGGAATATCTGAGCCCATTGTTTTCCTGGCAACTTTTCAGCTTTTTATATATATAATTTTTTTGGCTCTGTGCTGTTTCAATTCCTGCTTTCCTTTATAACAAATTTCAGTGACAAACTGCCATCCCTTCCCTGAGCAGCAAGTGAAGGTTGCCATGGGGCCAGCTCCCCTGTTTGCATCCCCACTCCCTATTTCTGCTGCATTAGGGAGTGTTTTGGGGGCCCATTTTTTTTAAACCAGAGCTCTGGCTGTTGCTCTTCCCTAAGAGGAAAAGTCTGGAGCCTGTGAGGCTGTGGAAACCATGAGTGAGAGTTCAGTGGCCAGAGGGTGAATAAAAACAGTCCAGGGCATGTTATTCCTAGAATATAATGGATTTTAACTCAGTATTGTATCTTTCAGGGCCTGATCCATGCTTGTTAAATTCTCTGGAATGGTGACACCTCATCTTGCAACTAACAGGTCATTAATCAGCGTAAATAATGTCAAAGTCCTAAACTCTCTACATTATTCTTCTTCTAAAGGGACTGTCTTGCTGATGAGCCTGGAAAAACTGGAAAAAATGGGCTTTGTAAATGTAAATGTGGACTGGTTTACTCTTTTTTTTTTTTTTTTTTTTTTTTTTTAAGCAACTTAGGAGCAAAAGAAGCTTATTTATTCTTCATTTGTGATCTGACAAAAAGAGCATTATTGTAATTGTAACTAAAACATTGTGACCAGCTGCTGATCCCAGCCCAGAACATTGAGGGCATCAGGGACACCAGTAATTCACCTGTAGGTGCTTCAGAGCTCACAGGGGTGAAAATCAATAAGATCTGGTCCAAATCTGACCCAAAGAGCATTTGTCTGCCGTTGTCTCTGTGATACAAATGTGAGAGAAGTGATCTCTCACATTTCCTTTCCTCATAGGATCTACCCAGTTGGAAAACCACGCTCTGAGGCAGAGTAGAACCTGGTTTATGGAGCACCACAACTCTCCATCCTCCCCTCACATCTATTCTCCTTCCTGATGTCCCAGTGCTGCATGACTGGGATGGGATGGTGGCACACCAGACACCAAACTCTAGAGGGACACTGCAGCATAAAGGATTTCACTTGTTCTAATACAGCACCCAACACTGTCACTGCAATTTGTCATCTGTGAGCTGGTCCTGTCACCCCTTTGGGATTTTTAGGGACATTCCTCCAGCCTCTTCAGCCATGCAAGTAGGGCTGACCTGCATCATAGTTCTCCTTGATTGGAACCAAAATCTTGTGGCTTTGTAGCAAAGTGCAGCTCTGCTGGGCCTCCCCATCCTGGGCAAGGCAAATCCATCAGAGCAGACTCTTCCAGTACTAACATTTCATTCACAGGCAGAAAAAACCTCCACTTTTTCTTTCACTTCTCCAAGCCCAAATACGTGACTCAAGGTTCCAGGGCAGGGATGAAGACCACATTCCAACATGGCTGTTCATGATTGGGATGTCCTATAAAGCTCTATAAAGCTGATGTTAGGACTTCCAGCTGTGCTCTTGAACTCCATAGGCACTAATAGGGCCTCTTGGACTCAACCCCACATATTTGGGATGTATGGACTTGTGCTAACCACAAGGTGATGGAGGAGGGATGACTTGCATGGAAGGAGCGTCCAGAGGACAGCCCTTCTGAGTGTGCAGCTATATTCAGTGTCCACTTGAAAAAAAAGAAGAAGAAGGAGAAAGAAGACGGGCATGATGTCAGTGCTGGCTGCCAGCAAGCAGCAGAGCCACACAAAGAGGCCACTTTGCCTCTCCCCTCCTCCTCTGCACAGACGGGTGAAAACAAGGCCCCGCAGGCTGTTCTGAGATGACGAGGCCTCAAGAACATGCAGGTGCTGCATGGGGGACAATGAGCTCCACAGTCTGTGCTGCTCAAAACAATCTCCTCCACAAGCACCAAGGACGGGAAGAAATTCCCAGGGGAGCTTGGAGGCCAAGGGCGAGGCTGGCAGAGGGGGTTGGGAAGCACAGAGGGCATGCCAGCTCTCTTGCCATGCCTGTGCCACCTCCACACTCCTTCCCCTGTGATTACCACTGGACCAGCCCCGTTCAGTGAGGGCTTCCCTTCCCACATGCCTCAACTTACTTTCCCTGGATGCCCAGGGAAAATTTGGAGGCTCTGCCTTCCCTGTAAGTAGCCTGGACGTTTAGACCCTTTCCCAAAAATGACTTCCAGAGAGAACCAGCACAATCCAAGCCTGCAGGCACCGCCTGTGTGTGATGGCCTTCGCAGAGAAGCCGTGCCTGAGGACTCCACAAGGCACAGACAGAGGGATTCACAGCCCTTCCTCCAACCCTGCCTCACCCCCTGCCTCCTTCCCTTGTCCTCCCACTCCTGCCCGTGCCTTTTATCCACCCAGCAATGCTGGGGAGCTGCAGGGCCAGCCCAGCCCGCACAGATCCTTCCAGGAGAGCAGGCTCAACCCGCCTGCCCGTCCAGGAGCAGGGCACGGGCTCCAGCCCTGCAGGTGCAGCTGTGCCTTACCCAGGAGGATGATGAGGATCCCTCCCAGCTGGGAGCGCCGGTACTTGGCAGCCCCGGGCTCGTGACCCATGCGGATGCAGGGCAGGACCGTGATCAGCAGGAAGATGGCAGGAAGGCCCAGCACGGAGGCGGCGATCATCAGCGCTCGACAGGCTTGGACATACCCTGTGGGCAAGGCAAGGGATGGCGATTTTATTATCTGGCACAAGAAAAGGAAGCTTTGGACAAAAGTGCTGTTTGATTAGAACCCAATACTTGCATGGGAAATGGGTTAATCCCTGTGTAAACATTAAATCTTCACCAGGTGTAAGGCAGTGAGGCTGCAGTGCAGTGGGGAGTGTGTGAACATGGGATGTGCAGGCTCACAGTTTTCCAACAAACAAACAGCACTGCCTGGAAAACACAAGCTCTTCCCAGACAAACACTGAGAAATCATGGGGCTGGAAAGTACGGGAAGGGAAGGTAGGAGAAATTTTCTCTAGGAAGGAGTTTCCCTATATCTTTTCACTGCAAGAGTTTGATTAAAGAGCAAGAATTAAAAATCTTAGAAATTAAATAACAGTAATTTAAAGCCTCAAAGACTCTCCCATCATTTAGAGGGCTGAACAGTTTAAGACCCACTGCTGACACTGCAGGTCCATGGGATGCTGCCAGCAGCTGCCCTGAGGTGATGAGCACTGGTGACCTGGGAGGAGGAGGAGGGACATCCTCACCCACAGTCACATCTCAGCACTGCACCCCAGCCTGGCTGGGGGGTCTCAGAGGAGATCCATGGCTTGAGCTGAGTGCTGGCACAGCCCTTCCTTGGGGAGAAGACTGTACCTTGCAGAGCTGCCTGAGCTGCCATGGCCAAGGGCCACGTTATCCCTCTGGATCCCTACAGACATCACAGCATCCCCTGGCACTTCATCAGATCCCATTCCTCTCCTACCTGTCCTTGTGCTCAAGGCAACAGGAAACAATAGGCACCAGGGACTCTGGGGGTGCTGGGCAGGACCATGACATTTCTGCCAGTCTTAGAGGGTCTATGTATCATAATATATTATTTATATGATTTAAAATATATTATTTAAAATATTTATATACTATATATATAAGTTTTATAACATATATTTAATATGTAATGTATATGTTCTATATAAAAATTACATATAAGTAAATTATACCAGGTCATTAGCTGCACACAAAAGGAAAAGAACAAATGTCAGATTTGCCCCAGTGTCTGGTGACCTCCCCCAGTTTTCAGGACAGTCTCAGCACTGTGGGTGTGCTGGCTCTCTGTTCCCTCTTATTAACAGAAAGAAGCTGTCAGATGCAGACATGGAATTTCAAGATGCTTCAACCAACACCAGCAAAGAGGGACCTCGAGCACATCCCATTTACACACAGGTACCACCCCAGGAATGAGGATTTTACTGTTTCTGGAAATGCAGGCACTGTGTGTATTGAATATTTCCTTGATTTTTTCAAGAGGAAACGTAAAAAAATTTTTACCTGAGGAGTTCAGGGCATGAAAGGAGACCCTAAACAAAGGAGATTGCTGTACTCAGTGTGGATTCTGTGCAATCAATCCCAAGTAAATGAGAATACAAATAATTCATTTTAAAGACTTGACTCAGACAATGAAAGGGTCTAAATATATTTCAGCTATTGGGCACACCAGGATAAATTTCCCTCTCATGCCAAGCTGTGGGTATCAAATAGGCTACAAACAGAAACATCCTGGTCTGTGATTTGCTTCTGCTTGAGGGAAGCTTTGCTCTCTGCTACTGCAAGATCCATTCACTTATTTATTAAGTTGCATTCACTAATATTTCTTTGGGGCAAAACCTTCCTCTGTCTTCTCTGCTGGATCAGATTTAACAACAGTAACAGTAAGGAAGGCAAACGTACTAAAATAAAAGTAAGCACACACAGAGAAAGGGAGAATGAGAAACTCAACATTGCTAAGCTCTGTGTGACACAGACCAAGCTCTGTAACAGAGAGAAATTCAGGAATTATCTTTTTAAGCTCTTGTAAAATTATTTTCTCAACAATTTAAGCCAGTAAATAAGGAAACATGAAAGAAAATGACAAGAAATGGTTATTTCTGCCCTGTCAGCTTTGAGAGAGGCAGCTTTGACATGGTAGAGGAGTTGCAATCTAAAACACAGCAGAATGAAATGCTACAGTGAACAGTGATTGAAACTGGCAAGCTCACAAACCAAACGTACAGTGACCAGACCTCACAAAGGTTTAATTAGCTCAAAAGATTTATTCATGCTGATTAAACACCTTGCTTAATTTTTGCTTTGCAGTAAACTAGATGAAAATTACTATATCATTAAAAAATATCAAGTTAAACATAGTTAAATCAGTTTGCTGTGTAAAAGTTCTGTCTTGCCTCAGAGTCTGTGGGAAGCACAAGACCATCAAGACTAATGATGATCTTCTGAAAGATTAAAAGCCATAGCAGCATTAATAATAGATGCTGAAAGATTCATTACTTTCCAAATCACTCTAAGGAATCAAAGCTTAACATTTGTAATAGTTCTCCATCCCCTTGAAATCTATTTTATCTCTATTATACCTCAGCGTGCTCTGTATGTTTTGCAGTGCAATCCAGAGACAAGATGTGAAAGGAGCAGTGAGATTTTACTATGAGTAATGATTAAACATTAACTGGGCTTTAGTTAGCCACAGAAAACACGACTACGATTAAAACCAGGTGTAAATCAGTGCGAATCATGTTAAGAGCTTATGATTCACCTTCATTAGTGCATTTAATGAACCATCTCCTGCGCCGTGGAAGATGAAGGAGCTTCACCATCACCTCCTGAGCTGCTCTGGGCAAGGCTTCAGCCCTGCCTCGGGATGGAAAGGGGAGGATGGGACACACTCACCTGGCAGTATGAGGATGTCCACGAGGGGCTTGCAGTGATAGAGACCTGTTGCCATGACACAGTCTGCCCACAGCCCCTTGGATCCCAGCTCATCCATCTTCCTACAGGTGGTGATGGTGTAGCCGCAGGTCACCACCCAGTCGTTGGTGGCCGTGGCCACAACCACCCCGATCCACCCTACAAAACTGCAGACAAATCCAGCCAGGTGCAGGCAGGTGGCCACCATCTCTGTCCTTTGGTGGGGAGAGCTGGACAGGACAGTGCCCGCGGGGGTCAGCCCGCTGAGAGCCCGGCTGCTGGAGCAGGAGGGATGGGCTTTGGCAGGACGAGGTCCCTGGCCAGGCTGTGCTGCAAACACTCGGCTGTCTCTGCCCAGCTCCCTCCCTGGGAGGGGTCAGAGCTGCCTCCAGCCCCACAACGCATGGGAGGAGCAAGAGGGGAGCCCCAACTTCTGCCAGAGCATCCGGAGCGTCCGGGGGGAAGGAGGGTGTGGAGAGGAGGAGAAGCACGATCACATCCAACCGTGCTGGAAAAACAAACCAGAGCGGTTTATTCAAATGCAAAGAGCCCGACTATTCGAAATTTAGCACAGAGGCAGTGTTTGTGAGCTGAACTTTAATAGTCACAATTGGTACCTCCTCATGGGAAGATAAGGGGAGAAATGTGGTGGGCAGAGTTAAGAGGTGGAATTGATCACCTTACCAAAGCCATCAGCACAGCTGCAGTAAAGGGACAAAATCAGTCCTGGGTCTTTCCTGATGTTTCTAGTAATTGTAAAAATATAAAAGACCCATCACTGTTTTTATCTCTGCTGTGCCTGGGCTTTCAGAAGTGTTAACTCTCCCTGAGTCTTAAATACGTGTTTAACAACACCATACTTCCACTTTTGAATCCTCAAATTAAAATGAGCAGCTTTTAGCTCAGACTTTTAGTATGAGTAAATTTACTATACAGATTTTAGTACACTTGATAAAACAGGAGCACCCCACTTCAAAACGAGAGAGGTGGAGAAACTCCACATCCTCCCGTTCTGCATCAGAAGAAACAGGCGGGCAGGACACGTTCCTAACTTCCTTTATTTATTTTATTTTATTTTATTTTATTTTATTTTATTTTATTTTATTTTATTTTATTTTATTTTATTTTATTTTATTTTATTTTATTTTATTTTATTTTCACAGCACATATGTGTGTTCTCGTGTGCAGACACAGCCCTGAGGATGTTCCATGGCTATGGGTCCTCTTCCAGCGCTGCTGGTTCTGCGAAGGGAAGGTTTGGGACGAGGTGGATGCTGCATGCCTGGAGAGACCACTAGTGGAGAGCTGTCTGCGGTGCACGGGCAAGGAAAAGGGACAAGAAAGTGACACAACAATGAATTTCCTTCACTCCTATTGCTGTCAGTGAGAATAAAATACTGGAAATGCCACTCCGAGTTTAAAGTGCTAGGAATTAAATATATCCTGCTCCTCATCCAAGGGTTTTTTTCGCCATTCTTTAACAAATAAAATTAAAAACATGAACGAGAGCATCCTGAGCTTCATTTGTCACCTGTTCCTCAGGTGCAAAATTCAAGGACGTGAGATCACAGTTATCGGTCAAAGCTTCATCTAACACTGAAGCACTAATATAGTTGAAATTTCTTCTTCAAGAGAAACTTTTATAATAAATATAAGTTTAAAAGCTATTTTCACATTTGTTTTATATTGTTGGTTACTCCTTGGGTTTTTTCTATACCTAGTTTATGGTATTTCTGTGAAGCCAAGCTGCCTGCTGGCCTTCCACAAAATTTCCTGATGTGATTCCATCTTCCTGCATAGCTTATCCTTCTACTGCACCCACCTCAGGTGGAGTGTGCTATTACTGACAACCAAACACAAATTTATGTCGTCTAGGGCTCAATTCTAGATGGATTTAATTTCCCCCCCCCAAAAAATACTCCTGCTCATTTATTTCTCAGGAGATAAACTTGTCATCTCTTGGGTGAAACTAGTGTTGTTCCAGTTCTTGGACTGAACAATTGCATTGGACAGATCATGTGTCACCTCTTGAACTCAAAAGGAGATGACAGATTTCATCCCAAAGCTGAGGTCTGGAATAATTTTACAGTGATAGTGCAGGCACATCTAATTCACAATGTAAGTATTTTTTAAAAGCTGCAAGGTATTTATTGGCATATACATCCTTCTGTAGTTCAGCCTCCTACATTTTTGGTTTCCTTAACCACAAAAGTTTCTTAACTCCATGTTTTCCTTCACAAATGTATTTATCAAGGTGTGCAGGAGCAAGGAGTAAATCTGACACTTTGGTAACCAGCACTATTCAACAGAACTCGAGCTGGTGCCCACAGGGCACAGTGTGAATTATTTCATTAATGTCAATAGAGACAGGAGACATTTACCATTTTGTCAGTGTTATAAATCACACCACCAACAGTTAAGTGAATATAAGTTTGTATGAGGCAAGTAGACAATGATTTACAAGATCAATAAAATAAGAACAAGAACAACTTGCCAGCTATATGCCAAATAAGCTGATACACTTTGGGCAAGTCTTAAAAGCTGTCTTTTTAAAAGCACCTTCTACAGAGGCATTTATTACAGCAACAGTGTGAGCTCCTTAAAAAATCGATCCTTTTACCCTTCACTCCCAGAGTTTTTCCTTGATCTGCATTGTTCTCTCTGACAAAAGACAGGCGTTACAATTAGTCATAGCTACCCAAGCTATCAACACCCCAGGGCTTTCTCATCCAAATGACTCACCTTGAACTTTTTCTTTACATTTTCAGCCTCATTGTTTCTTCCCTGTTCGGAAATACAGCAGTATAAAAAAGCAAGATGGGATGCAGAAATAAACAAGTTTAAGAGGTTGAGCTCATCATTGTAATTTTCATTTTTATCCTAATTCATTCCACTCCTTTCTCTCTTTATCTGCAAAATACAGGCAAGCCCACGGTAGCATTAAGGGTTTGCAATTACATGAAATATCATCAGGATTTCCTATAAGGGAGAGCAGCTCCTTAATACAAGGACAAAGTATTTTTGCAGTGATTTGAAGGGAAGAAAAAAAATCAAAATGTGTGTGAATGTGCTTTCTTATGCATCAAGATCTCAGTATGAATAAAATCTTCCAGAAAATCTCCAACATATTATTTGTAGCAAAAGTTATATTTTACTACAATATAGGGGGCGTTTAAGCGACCAAAGAATCAGTTTATTGTTCTAAGTGGTGGAAATTCAAGGTAAATGAAAGACTTGTGGAAGAACATGCAGCTTAGAGAAACTGCTCCCTCTTTTCTCTTCCATTGCTCCTTCCCTCTCCTACTCTGCTTTTTCTGCTATTTAAGTTCCCTGATGCTACACAAAAATGTTAAGGTAATATAATCACATGGCTTACAAAAACTAAGAACTCCTGACAGTTACTCACCACCAGCAGTAACTATTTTTTCAGCAAATAGAGTAAAATTCTCATTTCTGATTTCAACTTTGTATAATTTCAGCATTTTATCTGGCAATGTGTGTTTTCAATCTCGTTTATTATTGAGCTATGGAAAAGTTGTGAACAACTCACACATTGCTTGAGCAGTCAAGCAGCAACAAAGCTGGGCACCAGAAAACTTGGCAAGTATGCAGAGAGTTCTATTTTCAGGTATAAACACCAAATTTGTGCCAAGATACATAGAAAGCTTGGTGCCAATACCTTTACAGAATCTTAAAAGCTTTAGAAAGTGGATTCATGGGGAGGGATGGCTTTGATCTTGTATATTTTGCTTAAAATAAATTTTAGAGAACTGGGGACCTGCTGCAGGCTGTGGGAGCTCTTCTAACAAGTTTTGGTGTAATCAGATTTTAATTTACTGTAAACAAAGCAAGGAAGGCTGTGTCCTTAAAAAAACACCGAGTTAAACACCTTCAAAGAGCCAAGTTTAGAAGTCAGTGTTCAAAAATACAACAGAGACAAGGGTTCTGACATTACAGTTCTTTATTTGTTTTTGAGTCCACAATCTATACAGGTATTTACAAGGCATGGAAATGGATAACAGCACAAAATACAATTGAGGTATAAGCTAAGAGCACAGTATGTCATGTTTCAATAAATATAATTCAAAATTTGTAAACTAAGTGACCAGATAGATGCATCTTGTCTACTAAAACCATATAAAATATCTGTTAAATCTCACGTGAGGTAGAGGACAGTTTTGTGTGTCATGTAATGCAACCACAGCAACGCTGACAATAAGACTGTACATCATTGGCAAAGTATTAAAAATTGTTGAATGCACTGATCCTTTTTCACAGGCTTTTCCTATGGCTTCAGAACAGTCACTCAACCTGTTGCCTTGAGCTAACACAGACTCAGTTGTTTTGCAGCTACTTTCTGTCATTTGAGAGAATTATACTGGCATGTCAACAGCAATAAATACTTTAGAGTGAGGATGAAAACACAAAAAATGTTCTGTCAATCACAGAAAGCAACGTGATGGCAACGAAATATTTCAGACCAACTTTTTATTATTTCCTAGAATTTGTTTAAATACAGTACAGCTGTGCTTTCCTTTAAGTGAGGTATCTCTTAGAAGAAAAAAAATTCAATTGATATCGTTACACTTAATTAATTTTCAAATAGCAAAATTTTATACCGTGTTTGCTGTGCTTGATGAAGTGCTTAAAACTCATTTTTCAAGCATTTTCCAACTGAACCACTAACCCTGAAAAAAACAATTTGCTAAGTAATGGAGACACACTATAAAATCATCGTGCAATTTGTAAGCAATAACTGCTTTCACAAAAACTAAAAAAATGACTGTATTTTTTTAAATAGATATATGCAGGAAAAATTCTACAAGCTTTCTGTAAAGAAAACCAATGAATATTCACACTACAAATGTAATGAGCAAAAAGAAAATTAAAATTTGCAGCTTTCTGCTGCTTACTATCAATGGCTTAAATAAAATTACCAAAATATTGCAAGCACAGATTAATAGGTAGGAGAAATTACATCTTTTGTCGACTTCACCATGTTATAGAAAACTGTGTGGATTAATTATACGAATTAAGTGCAGAAAAAATACAAAGTTGTTATCTTTACTGACAATCAAAATATATACTCTACAAACAAGTGAATTTTAGGATGCTGACCATGACAGTGTTTCAAGGCCAACTTCCCAACTAATGCTAGGAAAGGTTTCCAAAAATTTCATAACACATTCTAGCTATCCCCTCCCCCAATACAAAACAAGAATGTATGAATAAAACATTGTGACTTCTAAAATATGGGCCAAGACTTTTTCTTTTCAGGCCACCAGTAGCTTTATGTTCCCACCCAACTTTTCCTACATCACTAATTGCATTATGCCTTTACTATGTACAGACGGTTTTGCACCTAAGCTATCAATATATTAAATATAGAATAAAATTAGTTTAAGAATGTGAAACATAACTACATTCATCTAAATACTCAAACTGAATGATATGCTTTACAAAAACTAAAACACACACTTAACTACATTTGGAGATTTAGAAAAAAATCTCTTTTTGTTAAGGAACACCTGGTTACACTGTGAGTGAGGGTGTTTCCAGACTGCCAAAATTACAAGAGTTTTACCCTCTAAGCTCTTCTATTTTATTGATTAAAGTGTACAAAGCATGTTAAAGTTCTCTTTTATAAAAGTATAGGAGCAAATTAGGTATTCACCTCGAATCCTATTTATTCCAAAAGGTGCACTAGGCAACTTCCATCTTGGTGTAAGTGTTTAATAAAGCAACTTTCAAATTATAGACAATTTTAGGATTTTGTTCTACAGGTTTCATGTCACAACTACCTGGGAAAATTACTTCTTGCCTGAAAAGATCAGCAAGCAATGACTGAAGGCAAACCAAATAATACATAAAATGAGCATGCTGTGACTAAAAGCAAAGACCTAATTACTGATTTAGTCTCTACCATCAAGTGTGCACTTAAGTGAGGGCCCTCAAATGTGCATTCCAAGTTCCCATGTCAGGCTGTAAAATGAACCATTCAATAGCATTAGGATAAGGTAGCAAAAAAAAAAAACTTATTCTAAAACTTAAGAGCATTATTTACAATTTACTAAAAAACTATCTTTCAGAGACTGTGAGCACACAAAGGTCTATGGCACATTTATGTATACATTATTACTTAAAATCAGTATAAAATTAAGTCTACATGTATGAAAATTGTTCATGTTACGTCAAGCCTGAAAGTAGTATTTAAGAATTTTAAGAGGATTACAATAATTTAAAATGCATTCTAACTTTAGATTAACTAAATGGAATATTTACAAAGCTACTTTAAAGGTCATTTTAATAAATGTTCCATTGGCTTTACCAGCCAGATGTTCAAAAAACGATTAGGAGGCCTTATCTGCAATTGGAATTGGTAAAACTTCCTATAGCTGCTGGAGTTCTTGCAACAGTGAAAATATGGGTACAAAAGATGGCCACCAGCATTTTCAGAGCCTCCAGCAGTGACCCAAGTGCTGGCTGAGGCACAGGAACCTGGGCTGCACCAGCCCTCCACTGCCACTGCTGAACAACCACTGGCCAACGGGCACATCTGAGCAGGAGTCCCAGAACACAGACAAGACCTGAATGGAAATGGAATATTTACTATCCTGCTAATATAATAATGGCAGGAGGGTTTCAAACATTCAACAGCTAAGCTGTAAATACTGTGGTGCATCAGTCACTGCAGCTGTGAAGGAGCTGTGGCTTTACCCACACTGACAGCCCCAGCTCTCACAACACTGAGAGCAGCACAAAGGGACTCTCTCCATCCTTCAGCAGCACCCTGGTGGAATTTTCCCGTTTCCCAGCTCATCCAGCACAGGATCTGCCCATCCCACTGGGCAGCCTCAAGCTCTGCTCCCCAGCCATCACACCTCCAGCAATACTCCTGCCTGCTCTCCCTGCAGCCGTGGGTCTGGTAGCTGGTCAACAAAAAATTCACGGTGTTTTTAAAGCGAGCGGTGCACACACAACCAGAACCATTTAGTCAGCACCTTTCCCTCCAAACCAAGCGCAAAGACAGGTATTTTCCTTTTTAGTTTGGTTTTTTTTTAAATTTTTTTTTGTTTTTGATTTTTTTTTCCAAAGGAAAAATTTGGAGATGGGAGCTGAAGAAGAGAAAAATATAATCCTAGTCTTTTCTGGCAGGGGATGGAACTAGATGATCTTTAAGATCCCTTCCAACCCAAACCATTCTATGATTCTCAACACTGACAAAGAAAATAATTTTGATTTTTTTTTTTAACCTGCTTTACTTGCCAGTGTAAATATGACACAGAGCTCATAAACAAAATTGTACAGTTATTAAAAAAATCATCCTATGACTCTGTGACATTTAATTCACCACCTCATTTCTCATTCAATTTAAAGATATGTGCAATTTTATCTTTCTCCGTGATATTCAGTCTTGTTATACCACTAACAGAGAAATAATAAAGAATAAGAATTTTCAGTTTTACTAGTTGAGGGGGGGAATAAAAAAAAAAAAAAATCGATGTAGGCTTTTACTAGTGGTTTCATCCAAAATTAACTGAGTTATTAAGAGAATATCAAACTTAAGTACCTCAAAAACAGAAACTAAAAGCACAAGCTAAAATTATGTAGTGAAACACTAGAATTACTAAAATATTCATATCACTGACAGGATCAGCTGACATCTGCCAGCTGTATCCAATTTTTTGGAGAGAAGTGCAAAAAAGTTTTTCTTCATCCAACTTTAGCCATGCATTTAACCCACTAGGAACCAGACTTCAGAAGTACTTAGACATTATATATATATACACATAAAACAGTAATTCTGTACAATTACACGTTTCCCAATGTTATAGCTTAACAAACATGCTGTATTTTCTCAATTCATGGTAATCCTACCATGCCATTCAAATACAGAGACTATCAAAATGATTTTTCAAAGTGCCATACCTCAGAATTTTATATTTTAAGCTATGATCACAATGTAAGTTAAGGCCTGTTCTATGTACTGAAAGAAAAATCCACAAGTTGGCAAGAAGCTCAAAGTGTGGAGGCTTAGGGTACTAAAGAAGTTAATACATATTCCTTAATAAACATTATGTTTCTTGAAAGCATTAATATCTGAAAAACAGTCAAGTCAAGCTTTCTCAGTTTCTAAAAGGAAAAGTCCCATCTTTAAGCCTTTTCTTAATGTTTCTTTCATATGTACTACAGAGAAAAACAGAAGAAATCTTGTGAATTTTTAAATTCCCAAGATTCCACTGTAATTGCAAATTTTTTAATTCACCAAACCAAACCAAAAAAAAACCCCTAATGTTTTCCTCTTCCAGCAGAGCAAACAAATGCTGGCTTTAACACTCTTTAGGTTGATAATGAATTGTTAAATAGACAATAGTGAAAAGATCAGCTGACTTCACACAATGAAATTATGGGAAAAACTCATGCTGGTAAATCACTTTTGATACTCAATCATCAATCAGTTGTGGCAATTTTGAGCTCTGCCTTACAGACAAAAAGCTGCCTTTACTTTCCTCAGTTCAAGAATATTTAATTCTCACTGAAACTCAAGCCATTTAAGACCTTGAAGAATTGAGGATGTTTTTAATGTACTTATAAAAGTTTTATAACTAGATGTGCAATTGATAGCAAACATATGTTTTAGCAGACAATGTTAAAAGGTGTAGAGTACTTAAGACTGCATTAGAAATAGACAGAAACTGGTCACTCTAAATGAAGAGTTTCATATTTTTCATTGTCTGAGAAAAACACCAGTACAAATCAATGCAGATTTTCATTGGCTAGGAAAATCTAAAAATGTCTATCTATCTCTATTTATTTATATCTATGTATATCTTCATCTGGACCTGTTTGGGAAATAGAAATCCATAGAGAATACTTTTTCTCAGCACACAAAAATTGTTCACAATCATTAAAACCAAAACACCCTGTTTGAAGGACACAGTCCTCTTCCAATTTCTATTTTCCTTTCCCATTTTTTGAGGATTTCAGGATCTGTAGCTTCAATTCTTTTATCATCATCTCTAACTTTTCCCGGGCCTCTCGTTCCTGTCTCAGTTCATCCTGGAGCTCTTGTCTATCTGCCTCTGCATGGTCCAACCTCTGCCTCAACTCTGCCAGCTGTGAAACACAAGAGACAGAGTAAATTTTAGCACATTTATTTAAAACAACAAAGGATCATAGATGGCCACTCCATGCATCCAAGTATTTCAGTCCACCAGAATTATGCAGTTATCAAGAATTATGCACTTACCTGCCACACCATTAGCAAACAGTGACAATGTGCAAAGTTGCATAAACATCACACTGTAATTTAAAAAAAGAGAAAATCTAATTTTTAAATGCATGTAAGTTGTAGGTATATGAACTGTCACACCACACTGTGTGTCAATAATACACAGAGTCTGTTGTGAAAAATTATAATGATGTCTGCATCGGATGTGTCACAAATCCCAGAACAAACTCCATTTTTTCACTTCTCAGGTCCATTTCTCTTACCTGACAAAAATACTACTTCTTTATTTCAAAGCCTGAATGTTTTTCTAGAAGAAACAAAACCACCAACACTGTTTTCTTATATTCCTTAGTATAAATGAAATATTCAGAAAATCTTGAACATAACCATCTGTGTGGTCAAACATAAACCTGAGTTCACACAAATGTTTTTGTGACATATTTTGTGTTTAAACACAGAAATTAAGTATTCTTTTCCTCTTTGAAATACAGCAAAGCTCAAACTTGCTAGAATGTCACCAAAATTATTTACAGTGACATCTGGAAACATCTTTTCAAGTGTGGGAAAGTTCCTTATTGCTTAGTATACTACCAGCAGTTAAAACAGGGAGGAGACTGGAAACCAGCTATCCTCTCTTCCATAGATTTATGGGATTATTCCTTACTAAAAGACCCCACTCCATCTAAAAAAATGCATCTGTCAATGATAGGTATCTACCTGATGTACATCATCACTAAGCATCCATCTCACTGAGAATTAGGAACACAGCTCATGAGAAGGAAAGAGCAGGAACCTACAGGGTATTACTGGTGTTCACCAACTGCTACAGAATGTACTGGGTGAAGGAATGGCTGTGCTGATTTTAGAGAAAGACCACATTTCATCCCTGCTTCTTTAATCAGAAACACTTCAGCAGTTCTTAGACAACAACAGCCCATTAATGCAAGTCCTGAGTGCACAAGTGATGCAGTGAAGTGCTGCAGTGCAACAGTGTCCACTGCCTGCATGCTGCTACATGTCTCTGGCTTTGATTTCCAGCTCTAAGGAAAGGCTCCAGGACTGGTTATTCTGCCCTACTGTGACTGACAGGGTGAAGCAACTATTCCAATAAAGAAGTCAAAAAGGGGGGCAATACAGTGCATATTCAGACAGACCTAGAAAGGAGAAGAGACTTCTAAGCAACTTGTAAATACCAAATTCTTAATTCTGTTTAATGCACAAGGAGAGTTCCTCCCAGTCCACAGCTCTCAGACAGAAAAGGCAGCCTGGGCAACTGCTTCAAGAGCACATCAGATTAAGGCTTTTTTAAAATGCTGTATAAACAGCTTGGGGAAGCTCCCTGTTCCCAAGACCTCTGTTTAAATCTGGTGCTTCTTGGAACCAGAATCTACTGCAAGATGTGATAAATGGAAAAAAAGGTTAAAATTATACATTGTGAATAGATCTACCAGAGGTAATAACACAGCAAACTTTTACACAAGGAATGTACGTAGTTTTCAAAGTCTAACTTCTAAAGAAACACACAACCAATCTCCTTGGGGAACAATCCACAGTTTTCACCCTCCAAAGGAAGTAAGCTGCACAAGCCCTATAAAATGTGCTGTACATGATGATCTCCATAAATTAGAACACGTTGTTACTTGCACTAATAGGGCTTGTACCAGATGTTTAGTAAATCAGGCCTTAGTCAGAGAGGATTATTTCTGGCAGCAAAGGCCAGGAATCAGTGGAGTGGGATGTCATGAAATTAAATTCATGAGAAGGATTTACGATGTGAGTCTCTGCCCTACTCACCAAAAATACCAAAACCTGTCTCTCAAGTAGTGCCTGTTTCTCAGTTTGAGTCAGTCAGAACAGGAAATGTTCTGTGAACAGCTGTGAACAAAGGACCACAGAGCTTTACTGAGCTCAAGGTTTGGATTTTATTCCCTTTAAAAATGAGCCTGTTAGACTGTGATAGGGTGCAAAATAAAAATTTTATCATAACTACAGCCCCTTTCTTAAAAGAGGCATTCTAAGATTCCCTTTGTCATTAACTATAATTTTTCCCATTGGAATAACCTCCAACATAAAGAAGGAATAGTAAAAGCTAAAAGGAAAGTGAGAGGATAAAACAACTCCATAGATTTTGACATATGAATACAGGAGGCAAGAATGAGAGACACTAGTAAGATTTTCATTTCCAAGAAAACTCTTGGCCAAATGTTTTGGTAGAGCCCAGAAGGGGCTTATCAGATACTGCAGAAGGTTCTACCACCAAGGAACATGAGGAGCAGGTAAGGTAAGCTGTTAATCTGGCAAAAAGATGGTTCAGAGGTTTGGGGGGTTTTTTTGTTTTTTTTTTTTTTTACATAAAATAATGGCAATGTTTAAGTCTGTCTCATGGGCAAGCCCATATACATTAAAAACAGAATTTGTTTTAAACAAAAGGATGTAACAGACCTCATGCTTAAGTTTAATATTTCATCAATAACATCATATGTTTCTGTAAGTTGCATTCTACCTCAGTTTCAATCA
Organism: Toxostoma redivivum; assembly: GCA_013397375.1. Lineage (NCBI taxonomy): Eukaryota > Metazoa > Chordata > Aves > Passeriformes > Mimidae > Toxostoma > Toxostoma redivivum. The sequence continues at coordinate 1,134,159 of VXBI01002031.1, read as the reverse complement.
AGGGAAGTAAATATGGCTGTCACTGACTTATTTTGGTATCTGTCTGTGGTGTCAGAACACACAGAGAAAACGAAACCTTCAGGTGGCTCAACAACAACTTCACAATTTCCTGATAAATAAACATTTTTGTTTGAAATAAACCTTCTCTTCTCACCTGTGCTGCATATTCAGCTTCTTTATCTTTTTCCAAATTGGAGTCACAGCTACATTTTTGCTTCATCACTTGGTCCAGTTTCTTCTCCAAGTCTTTCTGCTCAAAATAAAATTCTTCCATTCTTTGTGCATGCTCTGCTTGCAAACATTCGAGTTCTTTTTGTAAATTCTGCTGCTCTTCAGTCAGTTCCTTCATAGCTTTAGAGTTGCTTAACATTTCCACTTCCTGTAAAGAAAGATCAAGATCACATACTTCTTCCTTCTAACACCAGAAAAGTAAAAAAATCTGAATTTAAAAGTGTTTCTGGAACCAGTGAAGCCAAAAATACCATTTGCAACTACCAATAACAACAGCCTGATAATAGTATGTATATTTATCAATGACAGCATGGAATTCCGTAACACGCATCTAATTTTTAAGAAATTACTTGTATTTCCAAGTACAAAGAGCTTTCAGAAACAAATTTGCACTTCCAGCAATGAGCCTCAGGAAGCAGCAGCACTGATTCAATAAAATATACTTTGAATATGCAAGAAGTGTAGCATCAGAAACAAAATGAACTATTTGATTTCTTTGTCCACTGACATTTTGATATTTTTAAACTTCTGGTTTTTTCAATTTATCTACAAGCTTTACCTCCAACGGAACAACTTTGAAGTAGGAGCTCTAGGGCCCTATGAGCTCCTAGATTCTGAGATAACATTTACATTAAAATAAAATAAATTAAAATATTAGGTCTGTTCCATGGATGCAAGAAGCAAAGATAGTATTTGACTGAATTCAGAAAACAGAAATGTCGTGAACACCAGCCTCTAAAATCATCCATTATTAAAGAAAAGACTAAAAATAAAATCCCTAACAGCATGGCTTAGCAAATAGGAATAGGAAGGTGGTGTTCTTTTTTACACAAAGCAGTGATAAGACCATTCCTAGAATACTAATATCTGCACCTTTAAAAACCTGAAAACTGAGAAACTTTACAGGAATCAGCAAAAGCAGATGCTGCTTGGACCCAGCAGCTGCAAACTGAAGAGACACCACTTATCAGTGGGCTCAAAACTCATGAGCATAAGGGATATTGAAGATTTGGTGTCTGGATTTAAGCTGAGGGAAAGATGATCTGTGTGCTCTGGTGTTTCTAAATGATGCAATCTGTGATGTCGACTGTGGAGCCAGCTCACACCAGCTCCCTGCTGCTCAGGGGGAAATGCACTCAGACTGCCACTGTACCATTTGGAGCTGCTGCTTCCTCCTCAAAATTGTGTTTAGCTTTTCCTGCTGCTTGATGTAGGTTTTCATTACTTCTTCCATGATCCTTCCCTTGTCATCCTCACAGCTGATGTCTTTCATGAGGGTGGGGGACAAGGTTCGTGCATCAGCACCTCCCTCACCACGGCCAGAGTCTCTGGTGATTTTGGAAGAAACACGCTCAGACTTTCCACCTCTTGTGGAACGAGTTGACACAGGAGGATCTACATGGGAAAAAAACAGAGAATAATAATCACAGAAAGTTCAAATTCCAGAGTGGAAAAAAATGCAAAGAAAATTGAGATTACAAAAAGGTGGAGGGAATTTTTGGAAACCTAAAGTGACATCACAAAATTCTAGCTCAGTGTAAAGCTTTCCAAAATTCCAAGGTATAAAAAAATCAAAGACTTGAACATAATTTTCACTACTCACCTAAACGTTTATTTGGCTGCTCCACACCAGTTTTCAAGTCAATTTTTTCCTGTTCTTCAAGAGAAAGCTCTGGATAGGAGGCAGCTTTTTTGTGCTTTCCATTACTGAGCTTCTTCTCTGAGTGCCCAGGTGAGGATTTATTAACTTCTGATGCCTTTACTGTTGTTTTTGCAACATCCTTATATTGAGATGCAAGAGACACATTTGGGGCAACCACTTTATCACACATATAAAGGTAGTAACTGAAAGAGCAGAAGAGTAAAATTCATAGTGAAAGGTAAGACATAATAAATGATGGCTGGTTGAGAGCAGCAAGTTTAATTTAACATGAGCTCAAACTGTGAAAGCATCAATGAAAAATAAGCAATGTCCTTTTTAAATTTTTCCTATGCAAAAGGAAAGCCTAATGACCCACTTAATATTTACTGAGTAGATTATCTAGATAAGGTTTTGAGGCTATCAAACAAGTAGATTTTCCAAACATGTCTGATTAAAAAAAATTACAGAAAATCATATGAAGACTCTTCATTTAGATGCAAAGAATGAAATTAGAATGCCACTGAATCCAGACTCTCCAGCATTTTCATAATCCTTACATTAGCAATGGAGGATGGAGAGGTGAGCAGTGAAGTGGGAATGAGCACCTCACTTGAGCAGCAAAGCTGTGTTCTGGCAGTCCTGGGGCACTGTCAGTCTGAGACCAATGCTGGACCTTCCTTCCCAAGTGCACCGAGCTGCCTATTTGATTTTCACAGCTCCTGGAGTCCTCCTCACCACTCAGCCTACTACAGAGGGAAGAGCCCCAGGTGTGTTCAGGTCAGTGCCAAGATCACCAGTGCCACTGGAGTTCAATTGCTGTCTTCAACTCTTCTCTTTCTCCTGGCTCTGAAGGAAGGCACTGGCCCAAACAGAACCCACCACAGAAGTTCCTCCACTCCTTTGCGTGGGAACCAGTGCAATGTGTGTGCACCAAAAAGGGTCTGCTCTGACCCAAATTCAGGACCTGTGCAATCACAGCAGATGAGGGCAAGAGGAATATCAGGAAAAACTGTTCCCCTTGCTGCTGCAGGAGACTGAGTAAGGAGTCAAGGAAATGCACTTGGTTTCTAAAACCAGGAAACCAGTCCACAGACAATTCAGCCTCAGCCCTTGTTCCATTGTGGAAGAAGGCATTCCAACACCTCTTGGAAGTCTTTTTTGGAAGGAAATTAAGTTGTTCTCATGGTAAATAGGCCCAGTGCAGCTTTCCACATGCATGCATTGTATTATAATATGAAAGATCAAAAGTTAGCTGTCATTTCTACCAAGCAAGGGAAAAGTTTTAATTACATTTCAATTGTACTGCCTGCTGAAGAACACCCACAGGTCACAGCTTGAGTCCTATACCTAAAATCACTCATAAGCAGTTCATTAGTATTTACACTAAGAAATGCATAAAAATTTAGGGTTAAATCATTCCTGTGTGATACCTTCAGAGTTTCCCTAACATTTTTTCAGCTTGAATTATCCCTAAATAGCCAAAAGTATTTGAATACTTGACAGTGCCTATAGTTCTACACAGGAAACTCAGTTACCTGGGGTGGAAAAAGGAAGGTGGTTGAGGATCAGCTTCTGCTTCTTGCTTTATTACTGGATACCACTGCGGTAATTCCAGGTTCTGCTGTGGCTCTGCCTAAAGGAAAGAAAATAAATTGGTAATTGAAACACGGATACAAGTTATTTACATTTTCATAAACACTCCTCAGAGAAATGGCATTTATACCATTAACACAGGTACACCAGAGAAACTGGGGTACTGGGAAATGGGGTGTCTTTGGCAGAGATGCAGGGCAATGCAAGCCACAGAATTTTCTCTGATCTCCAATTTACCATTGTGGGCAAAATAGCAATGAAATTAAAGGAAAATCTCTTTACAGACCTATCTAAAAGCTCTGCTCAGTTTCCAGAACTCTACTAAACAAGCCTGGGAGAAACAGAAAGCAGAAAGTAGGATTCCCAAAAGGTTGTAGGAGCCTTTTGTAATAATGTGTCTATATAAAGTAAGCACCTGCCAGATACTTTATTTTAAAATTAAATGGAACAGTGTGCCGGTGTTCCAGGGACAGAACTTTCTTCAGTCATCACAAATTTTTATTACACAGGCAGAAAAGCTGCTCCCAGTAATATGAAAATGCCATTCCCTTTGCAGTACCAAACAAAATCACCTCAGGTGCATCAGACTATACAATCTTAAAAACTTCTGTGTATTTTGCATTTGGAAAGCAATTCTTGTTCTGTGTGTCTCAAGAGATGTTTTTGGAATTACTCTTTACTCAAAATTCTTGGTGATATTTTGTGCTCCCCTGCAAAACTGCTCTTGATTTCAACTGAAAGGTGTCTCCCCATAGATTTACAATATTCTCACAGCTAAGAAATTGATTCATTATTTCAGTGTATTAGAACAGTGTATAGAACAGGGATGTGGGGTTTTGGGTAGGGTGTTGTGGCTGACCCCAGGCAGCTGCCAAGCACCCACAGAGCTGCTCCCTCAGCACTATCCCCAGGGCATGGAAGGGAAAAAAGCAAGAAAGCTCCTGGATCTAGATAAAGTTGGTTTAAGAGGTGATGGAAAAACACAAGTGAAAGGAAAGGGCATGGCTCAGTCCCTCCCTGAGACAACTGCCCAGCCACCCTTGAACAACCTCCATCTTGGATGCCAAACCCTCTTCTCCTTCTATTCCAGTTTTTATTGCAGTAGCCAGAACACTGGTGTGTTAGCCATAGTTTTAGCCACAAATCCAAAGCACAGCACCATACAGGCTGCTACAAAGTCAACACCATTCCAGCCAGACCCAGTATCTTCGACAAGCTGCTCAATTAAAAAACAGCCTATAAAGCTAAAACAGTTAAATAATCCTGTATTGAAACCTGTTCTAATCCCTTCAAAACTTCTTATGTGCTATATTATCAGAAAAGTTTGTATTTACATACCCTGGAATAAACTTGTAGGGAACTTCATCCCTGGCAGTGGGAGAGCCCCAGTGACCTGAGCCATGGTTAGCACAACCCAACACCACCAAACTCTGGCAGAGACCAAACCCCACCTGCCCCATTCTCACCAAAACTCCCACCCTACCAAACTCAGCTCTCACAATGAAACTGAAATTCAACTCCACCCCTGCAGTTCCTCAAATCACGTCCAACACAGACAGAAAGGGAGGAAGGGCACAAGGAAGAGAAGATCTGGAGTTGTAAATTCATAAAAAGGCTTTAAATAAAAAAGATTTGAATAATCTCAAAAAAAATGGCCTCATCCTGACACTTGTCAAGTTTTTTTCTACTTACTCAGATCATTCTAATAATTTAAATAATCACATATAATCTACTTATACTGCAGCTAGTATGCAGTGATCTGATTTTAGCTTTAGATCACATTTCTCCATATTTTAGGACTCATTCTAACATGCTTATATATTTAAATATGAAATTATCGGGTCATCTCTATTTTCAAATTGCTAGTCAGATTTTTGCTTTTTTAAAATCTATTTCAAATGGAAACTGAATTTACTGTCTACCCATTAGTGAGAATCTTGCAAATGAATTTCATAGCATGCAATCAAATTTTTACTTAGGAAAGAAAATGAAACATTACCATAAATAAACAAAGTCTAACAGGATTCTCCCCTCACCATTCAGGTAAATGAAATAAGGCATCTATTTTTATATATATATATATA